>RJWJ010020140.1:11693-29495 GCA_004363605.1 Indri indri | reverse complement strand
GACATCCTGGCCCATCTTGGTTCCCTCTTGCCATTGCCCCAGGTCCTTTCTATCCAAGAGCCTTCAGCAGCTTCCGAGCTCTGGGAAGAATTGTGTTCTGTCTAAATGTAAGTACTGTAATACTGTAATTCCACAATTACTATAAGATTAATGTGTGGGTTTATATGTATATAAGCACATATATGTTCATATAACTTTGCTGGAATATTTTAAAAATATTGTTAGGCAATATAGAAAAGTAGGGTTTTTTTTAAACTGCTTAGTGAAGTTTTGCTGCCCTCTGCTGGAATGTTTGTGTATCCCCCAAAGGTCTGGTTTCCAGCAAAGAAGGTATGTTAAGTGTTCAGTATGCACTAGCCCAATGGTAGATTCTGTTCTCAGACCTGGGTGTCTCAGACATTCTGCAAGTGTCTATTCAGATTTTATTTTCTAAACACATTTTAACTATTTTCACAATATAAACAATACTGTGTATTTACATGTTAGATATCTAATTTTGACACATGAGAGACTGCCTGAATCTAGTCTTGGAATGGAAAGGGAAAACCTTCTTAAACCATTGAGTCTTCTTTTTCTTTTTCCTTTTTTCCGTTCATTACAGACATCTTGCAGATTCAGTCTTCTTATCTGCTCTTACACATTTGTGCTCCTTCACTCCATTTCAAGCCTGTGATCTTCTGTTAGATCATCCCAACAGGGAAAATACTTAAAATGTTTCATAGGAGATGTGATTTTTAGTTGAAAATTGAGAACCATTGTAAGGCCTTCTGCATCTGAATTGTGAACTGGAAGTGTTTTTATCCCTTACTTGGCTTATTCTAAAACATCTGACAGCATTATTTTATGGTTTACTATTTGGTCTTTTCAGAAGATTCTAAGTTATTGACATGTTAAAAAAGGAATGTGGGCCGGGCATGGTGGTTTATGCCTGTAATCCAAGCACTTTGAGAGTCCCAGGTGGGAGGATCACTTGAGCCTAGAAATTGGAAATTGCAATGAGCTATGATGATGCCACTGCACTCCAGCCTGGTCAGTATAGCAAGATCCTGACTCAAAAAAAGAAAAAAACAAAAAACAAAAGGAATATCGTGGAGGTAGGGAGAAAACAGAACGACAGCAGCTTCCTTCAGTAACTATTACTGGTTTCTTCTATCTCTTTACTTTCTCTTTACTTTCTTTTACTCTCTTTACTTTCTCTTTCCTTCTTTCCTTCTTTGAAATTTTCTCACACTGTAGTACAACCTTGGTTTGCATCAAGGCTGACAATTACCAAGGATGGTGAAGTCCTAAGCTATCCTTACCTAGATTTTTGCAACAGTGTCCTAACTGGTCTTGCTGCCTCCAAATCACCTAAAATCCACCTTCTATAACAAGAACCAGAATGATCTGTCTGAAATGCGCATCTGATTGGGTCAGCCTCTACCTGAAATCTTAAAATTCTTATCTTGTGCTACCAGGATTAAATCCAAGTCCCCTGACATGGTACACGCGGTTCTCTGACTGAGCTGGAGCTGTCAGAGGAGGCTGCCTCTCTCTCTCTTCCCTGCCTCTCCCTGTATACCACAACAGCCAACGGCGCCTCCCTGCTGCAAAACCTTTTGGTTTCTCACATTGTTGTCTTTGCTCCTTTTCTCCCTCACTGTCCTCTCTACCTGGAATTCCTTTCCTGCTCCCTGCCACTTTGCTCGCTCCTCATCTCCGACATTCACTAACTCAGCCAGCCTCTACTAGATGGCCTTCATCTCCTTTGCTTGAATGTATTTGCAAGCAGAACCGCCTTATGTTTTATCCTCTGCACCAGATACAGTTCTTGGCAACACAAATTGTTCAATAACTAATTGCTAAATAATTGACTGAGTTTAATAAATGGGTACCAGTAACATCAGTATAGTAAGCTCCAAATTATCCCAGCATGAGGGTATGAGGCATTCTACTCATGAATTTCCTAGGTTATTGTAGAAAGGCTGTGGTCATAGGTGCTTGAGACATTGACACAGAATTTTATGTTATGTGGTTTTTGAAAAAAAACATTAAAACCAGCAATTGACTCCACTTCAGACACCTTTAGGTAAGAAATAGATGTTTTAGTCTGTTCGGGATGCTGTTATAGAATACCATAGCCTAGGTCTTATAAACAATAAAAATTTATTTCTCACAGTTCTGGAAGCTGGGAAGGCCAAGATCAAAGCCCTGGCAGATTCAGTGTCTGGCAAAGGCCTGCTTCCTGGTTCATAGACAGCTGTCTTCTGGCTGTGTCCTCGCATGGCTGAAGAGGTGACAGCGCTCTCTTGGCTTTCTTTCATAAGGGCACTAATCCCATTCATGAGGCTCTACCCTCGTGACTGAATTACATCCCAAAGGTTTCACTCCTTTACTTTTTTTTTTTTTAATTTTTTTTAACTCCTTTACCTTCTAATACCCATCACATTGGGGATTAATTTTCAACATATGAATCTGGGGTAGAACACAAAAATTCAGTCTATAGAGATAGGGAAGCAGAATTTTGCTTGAATAATTTCTGAAGCTTAAATATTTAAAATAAATTTATCTTGTGTGTAATTCTGTAAGAATCTAAGATCTGTCTAATATACTTATAGAAGTAGTATCTTTATACTTATCTAGCATAAGCAATTTTGGAATAAATTTGACAGTATTAAATGTCTTACATTGCTCATCATATTTATAGGAAACTCAACAAAGGGCCATAGGACCTATGATAGCATATTTATTAGGAGAGCGAAGGGTTCTTTAGCATTTAAAGGAAGGAAAGCATCATGGTGAGTAACTAAACATCTTTAACAGGAATGTGGATAAGCATCTTCTAAAGGAATTATGGATTTATATTATTTTAATATTTTTATCAAAGAAATGTATATGAATATTTTATATTTAATATATATTGTGAACTTTCTTGCTAAGTAAAGCAAAATTGATTTTTTTTGAGCATTATTACCATATATTCTGCCTCCAGAGAAACTCAGATTCTCAAGAGAATGGACTAACCACCAGATGACACAAACCACAAGTAGAATTCCTCTGGATAAGTAACTGAATACCACATTTTCTTCAATTAGATAAATGTCTGGTGTTATGTTTCTATAATTTATGTAAATTGAAACCATAGACCTACCAATTACCCTATTTAAACTTGGCTGGTTCCCCAAAGACTTCTTAGAAGAAAACTTACAATAATTAGTTGCCTATCTTTTCAGAGCCAGTGGAGAGTACTAAAACTTGAGGTCATATTTTTTGTAAAGCCCTACTTTTGCAAATCTCTTTTAACCAGGAATTTTTTAGATTAAATGGAAAAATAATTGGGAAAAAATGTTTTTTCATTTGGGAATATTATGGGGAAGGACATTTACAATAAGATATTTAAAGCCAAACAATAATCTAACCATCTACAAATCTGTAGAAGCCATTAAAAAAAAGTAAAAATGAAGAAACTCATGTTTTTAAGGGAGTTGGTGGGAATTGTCCTATTCATTTGGGAAAATAAAAGGACAAAACAAGAGAGAGAAATGATACATAAGGAAATTATTTAAATGCATAGTGGTATAACTTCCCAATTTTTATCGATTTCCCTTGAGAGTCTTGATTAATAAATTAGACATCCCAGAGGCCTACAAGCAAGTAGATAGAACTTGGTGTAGCTGTAAGCACGTGCAATTGGAGTTAGGAGATGCAAATTTAAGTCTTGCATCATTTCTCATTGGTGGTGTTTTCTTGAGCAAGGCAGTTAAGTCACCATTTCTTACTCTGCCAAATGTCAATGTTTCTTTGGAAACTGCTGTGAAGAGTAAACGAAGCAATGTGTGTGGAAGCACCAGACAATAAACCCAGGGTCAGGATGGATCTGATTCTTTTTTTTTTTTTAAGACAGAGTCTCACTGTGTTGCCTGGGCTAGAGTGCTGTGGTGTCATCCTAGCTCACAGCAACCTCAAACTCCTGGGCTCAAGTGATCCTGCTGCCTCAGCCTCCCGAGTAGCTGGGACTACAGGCATGCACCACCATGCCCGGCTAATTTTTTCTATATATATTTTTAGCTGTCCAATTAATTTCTTTCTATTTTTGGTAGAGACGGGGGTCTCGCTCTTGCTCAGGCTGGTCTCGAACTCCTGAGCTCAGAAGGATCCGCCCGCCTCGGCCTCCCAGAGTGCTAAAATTACAGGTGTGAGCCACCACGCCCGGCCTGTTTCCATGTTTTAAAATGCAACTGTGGTCCCTGGATATTTAATTATATACTGTCTCATACTCTTCACTAACGTTCCTTGTTCTGCTGCTTTGCCCATTACTAGTTGTAGGAGACAACATAGGTTTTATACTTTTAACCTTTGGTAGCCCTGGCTTCAGAACCCATGTGCATCTGTGATAGCCCCACCCGCCATATATATACTGGGTATCTATATAGATAGACATATATAAACACACATGGCTAGCCTCTGTATCTCACTGTCAGTTTTCTGAAATAATGGATTTAGCAAATTTATATACCTTTTCTGTCCTTCATGTTGCTGACTCCCTGCCTAACCTTTAGATCTCAGCTTAGCTGTCGCCATGGATCCTAGTTTTAGATGTTATTACCCCACTGAACTGTAAATCTGAAGGAGGTAACCATGACCATTTGCTTGAGAGTTATATCCTTAGCACGTAGCAGTGCCTCGCCCCGAATAAACAACTAAATAATATTTCTAATATTGAATGCTGGAAATGTTATCCGGCTGAACTTAAATTTTTTCTATTTGTATTAATTGAATATATATTTTAAAATATATTTTAGAGCTTCCCAATTTTTTTCACACCTCATAAAATACAATAATGAATTCACAGAAAAACATCTTTTTAAAAGTAAATATTGATTTGGAATGGAAAACAATTTTATCCTCACAAAATTTAAGATTCAACCTCTGTGGAGGACAAACGGTTCTCTCAGAGCTTAGTTTTAGGTTCTCTTTACCTAACCAGCCTGCAGTTTTGCCTTATGCATAACCTAGGACCTTCCAAGTAAAGTTGGCTTTTTCCGAGTGGATAAGGAAACCCTTGTTGAGTGGTGGCACCCGCATGTAATTTGTTCCTACTTATCTTTTAATTTGATAAAAACGAGCTTTTAGGGATACCTTTAATGAACTAACAAAAAAGAAAGTTACCATTTGGGGACTGCAATATCTGAGTTTCTGATCTTCCGTAGCCCCTTTTCTATCAAGTAAAGCCCCCTGTCCAATTTAAAAAGGTTACTTTTTACTTAAAATAATGTAGTATTTCCCCCTCAACCTAGCCCTCACTTTTTTTTATCATTTACAAATATTTAACAAAAAACGCATAAAAATGTGTTTTTACCCCAACTACTTACTAATAATTGATTTACACTCATTTGCCTATAATTTACTGAGCTGATTCTAATAAGTTGAGCTCTCCACGATTAGCTTTTCCATATTAACTGTTAAACAGGGATGATGTTTATCACAGGGCATAGGAATCCAACTTTCCTCTTGTTCTTCCGAATGCTCTTTTAAGTAGCAGCCACCTGACAAAGCCTGAGGTTTTATTATAATTGTCCTTTGGTCAGTCAACTTCTTGGGACACAGCTAGAGTTTGGGAATAGAGATCTGGGTCCCAGTCCTGATCCTGCTGCTTGGAGACCCTAAGCGAGATGTCAGCCCTCTGTTGCTTCGTCTATAAAATGAATAAAGTGCAGGACTGCTGTGAAGACTAGGTCTTCAAGAAGCAGTCAGTACAGTGCTTAAGTACTTTCCGTGGGAGTTAAATACACCTGCCTTCAAATCTTGGTTTTAATTTGTCCAATATCTTTCAATATTTATTTTAAATTGTGCAAAATATTATCTCCGTTATCTGCTGTTGTGAGGATTAAGTGGAGATAATGTATGTAAATCTTTGTCCAGTGCCTAGCATATGTAAAGCACCCCGTAAATATTGGCTGTGTTCACAATAATCCATGATAGTTTACACTGAGTAGATTGAAACTACTACTTAAAAAGCCCTCCACTTAACTATCAAGTTTTTTTTAAGGGAGAGCGACCACTTGCTGTATATTTTTTAATGTGACTGCAAAAGTTTATTTTTTCTTTAATATACATTTGCTATAGGAAAACTGAAAAACAAAAACAGTGCAAAAGCCAACAGCCCCTCTCTCCTCAAATTCCCCAGAACCAAATTCTGTTGACACTAGGCTGTGAGTCACGTCAAAGGATCCCAGATATTGGGTACTTGTGGAGCCCTGCCGTAGGGGTCAAATCCTTTAAAAGAGGGGTGCAGGTGGGAGTAATCTATTGTAAAAATACAAGACCGGTGAGAATGATTTGCTGGTCCAAGGCTTTTGGGTCTTATCGCTCTTATTTCCTTATCTCCTCCCCAGGTCTTTGTACACACGCAAACATTTGGCAAATGGAGACCCTCCCTAATAATCCACAGCTCGGAAGCCTGTTTTGGCCCAGATGAGATAACTCGTGCCCGCAGGGGGAGGGTCTTGCCCCGAAATGGGCGATGCCTGCATTCCGGGAAGAGGCTAAACCCGACTTCTTTGCCCGCAGTTCTGGCCAAGTGCGGCCCAGGAACTTGCGGAACGCCGCGGGGCCCGCGCATTCCGCGGAAGGCGGCAGCGTCGTCGAGGTACTCGCCAGGCGTTGCGGTCGCCCTTTTTGGCGGGCTCGGACGCCCAGAGGCTCCGCCCCCCGGCGCGCTATATCCGCACTCGCGGAGGCGGGTGCCGCGGTCCTATTGGTGGAGTGGCTCGCGTTGGCCCCGCCCCCTCTCAGGCCCGACGCGAGCACGTTGAGTGGCGGGGGCAGGCTGAAGAACTGCCCGAGAGAGGAGCCGGCTCCAGGGCCCGGGCGGCACGGTTGGGGCGCCCGCGACGGGGCCCCCAGGTGGCTGCTGGGTCGGGAGCGCAGCCCGCGGCCACGGGGGGAAGGGGGTGGGTGGGCAGAGAGCAGCTCGGCGGCGAGGCCGACCTGCCGCCCCTTCCCCCCACGCCCGTCGACCTTGTGGGCAGAAGCTTCCCGGAGCTCCTCACACCGGCGTGATGGCAACTGCTGCGGAGACGGAGGCCTCTCCGCCGACGGACGCGAGCTGGGAAAGTGGCGGCGTAGGAGACGACGAGACGAAGCAGACGCTTCCGGAGCTTGAGTCTTCCCCACAAAATGGCGGCGGCGGCGGCGGCCTCAGCATCGCGGAGCCCGCTGGCGGCGCCGGGCCTGAGGAGACCGCGGGCTCCGAGGCTGCCCAGAGCCTCAGCCACGAGCCTCAGGACTCCTCTGAGGCGGGCGCGGCCGCTCTGCCCAAAGGCCCCGAAGAGCCCGAAAGGCCTGTTAGGAGGAGTTTTCAGATCCCCAGGAAGAGCAGAGAAAAGAAAGGTGGTGCCTCCCCCTTTTCCCCAACCCCTCTTTCTCTCTCCCCTCCATCTTTTCATTAGAATCTCTCTGTCTCCTCTTCCCACACCCATCCGAGACACGTAAACACGCATGCAGCGCCAGCCGCCTCTCCCCTCACTGCCACGGCCGCCCTGCTGCTGCGCTTGGTGCGAGAGGAAAGCGGTGGAAACACGCTCCCCTGCTCCCCCTCTCCCCGTGGAAGTTGGAAGTAGCTCAGGTTTGAAGCTTGTCCGTAAGGCTGCGGCTCCCAGAGAGGAAAGATGGTGCTCGGCGCCCCTCCCTCCCAACCCCTGAAGGCAGAGAAGCTGATGTGTCCTCCTAAGGATGCTTCTGAGAAATCTCACTGTGGAAATGGCCCGTGGCCATGGATTCTGGGGCTTTCTCCAAGGCCATTACGTTCTGAGGACCACAAGCGCTTCTCCCTGTGGAAATTCTTCGCTATATGTGTCTACTTGAAATTTGCTTGATGTCAGCGTCTTCCCTTATTTAGAAATCTCCATTAGTAGATGTGATCCATGCACACTGCTGTTTTCCATCACACTTCATTTCCATGTAGATTTTTCCCTTGTTTTTGAAGCGTTAGATTAAATAGGTCTCTCTGTTTATCAATCCAGACTTAGCTGGTTTTTCTTGTATTTGAAAAGAATGGGAAGGTAGGTTCTTGGTGCAGTAATTTCCGTATGGAAAAAAATGAGAAGTTAGTTTATGCCCACGAGTCACCAACTTGATCTTGGCAGATGGTAGAACTTAAGATTTTATTAAAAAAAAAAAAAAAAAGTCCAGCCTTAGTTTTTGGAACCAATATGGGAACAGCACTAATTACATTTACTTGTTTCAATCTTAATGCCATAGTGTTATCAATATGGAGTCAGAATTTATAATGGAGATCAAAATTAATATTATCGTTTAGTTACTAGATTATTTTTTACCGTCCAGTAATTTTAGATATTCTGGATTTAAACAAAGTCTTTTTTGCCCTACTGCATGGTTTAGTTTTTCATTATTTACCTTGGAAAATAATAGGAATTTTTTTATTTGCAGAAAGCTTTTTTGTTGTAATTTGAATCTCAGTAAAGACTTAGAATCTTGGCTGAAGCTTTGTGTTTCCTCTTTCCATATGCATAACCAGCACCATTTGCACAAGTGGAATTGTTAGGGCCTTTGTATCAGTAAGATACAAATAAAGTTTGTTTCTATTTGGATGACAAAGCCAAGGAAGTAAATACTTGGTGTGAGAAACCACGTTGACAAAGATGAAGTTAACCTTTGTCCAGTAACATGAATGTTTCTAAAGATATCTTCTAAATGAGTTAATATAATATTTTAGGGTTCAAAGAGACTTTTCAAAGGTATAATTGTCAGTTCTTTTGGTGTATTTAGTTAAGATGTATGGCTGTAGTCTAGATGAGAAAAGTTAGATGCCCAGCCTTAATTGGTAGAGAATTAAGTTGGAAGTACATTCAGATGGGCTCTCGTTATGAGGTAGGAGGTTGAACATTTTTTTCTTAAATTTTTTTTCTTGATAAAAGCTTTCCGAAGTCTATTTTGTTTTAGGTTTTAAGAATAATGGACAAACCGCAATATACCTTTACCTTTGTTAGGACCAGAAAATTGGCCTAGAAACCCTTACATTTTGGTTGGTAATGTGGGAAGGCATTGTGTTGCTGTGTTTTTTTAAATTAGTTAAACCAAATCCAGAGGATGCTGAAAGCAGACTTCAATTGAAAACACTAAAAGTGGAAATAATTGAGGAATTAGGAAATATAAACCCTAGCTGTTTTCCCCGAGTCTGGTACTCCTTGGGGAAAATTTATTTTTTTCATTTTCACTTAGAGACAAAAGGTTGTAGGCAAGGAAAATATATCAGTGGACTTTTCTCATGTTAAGTGAAAGTGAGTAATTTTTAACTTGTCTAAATATTTATGCACTGTGCAGACACTTCAATAGTGAGGTAGAAGTTTAAATAGAATTTAGAAAAATTAAATAAGCAACTATTTTTATTACTGTGAACTTTATCCTGTCCAAGATAAGTTACTGCTTGATGGTAGAATCTAATAGAGAAATTCAGCTTTTTAAATTATTAAAAAAATTCTCATCTCAAACAGTGCAGTTACTGCTAGTTTCACACTTCATCCCAACATCATCTCTTGGAAGCCTTGAAAGGTAAAGCTATCCATTTATAGGATTTGGCTAGGTACTGTTAATTATGGTCACTTGAGTATCAGATGATTTTCAGTAGTCTGCTTGAACTTTTCAGTATCAAAAGTTCTGTTTTATTCATATGTTATTATGGCAGACCTTTGCTTGTGACTATGCTTTTCCACTGAAATTTAGGATTTGAGTATTTTTTCCTAATACCTTAAAAGTAAATACTATGTGAATATAACTTGTTGACTCAAAGTTCTTTTCTTAGTCTTGACAATAGTATTGTCACCCAAAATACTGGCATTGTAATTGAGTAGTAATGTTGGCAGACACATACAGTGCTTAATAAGTTCTGGGCATTGTTCTTAGCACTTTACACATATTGATTAAATCTCAACACTTTTATGTGGTAGGTGCTATGCTCATTTTCTACATGCAGAAACTGAACAGTTGAGAAGTTAGGTAACTTGCTAATTCGCTCAAGATCGCACAGCTAGTAAATGGTGGAGTTGGAATTTAAACCTAGATGTAGAGTATTTGTTACCACTACTCAAACTCTAGAGCAAGATTTTTTAAAAAAATAATTTGAGGATTTAAGTTAGTTGCTTTTGGTGTGTTGGTCTGACCCATTTGTGGGGGGGAAAAACACAAAACAAGAAAAGCTTAAATATAGAAATACTTAGTATGTCTTCATCCTTGGGAATTTTGAGATTCAGAAATTATGTTCACTGTGAACATTAATCAGTCCTGACAGATTAATTACTGACTAGAAGGATATACATTTTATCATTCTTGATGTATATTGTATTATTTATTGGTTGAACTATTTTCTACAATATGAAGAGGCACTGTTCTTAAACTTAACCAAATTGTAGAATTGCATTTTGTTGGTGGATGTTTTACTTTTGCCTTCCTTTACTCTAAATCTAGTAAGTCATCAAAAGTAAATTAAAATTGGTAATTGTATTTGATAAAATTTTCCCCTCCAAGATTCTTGAGAGATTGAGTAGTGATTCACTTTCTGGAAAAACGTTTTCTGAGTCCTCACTCTGCTAAAGTGGTGGTGTCATTGTAGCTCACTGCAACCTCAAACTCATGGTCTCAAGCGATCCTATCACCTCAGGCTCGGTCCCACGTAGGTGGTACTATAGGCATGCACACCATGCCCACCTAATTTTTAATTTTTTTATAGAGGTGGTTGTCTCTCTATTGCTCGGGCTGGTCTCAAAACTCCTGTCCTTAAGTGATCCTCCCACCTCAGCCTTCCAGAGTGCTAGCTTGAGCCAGTAGGCCCTGCCTATTGGTGGTTTTCTGTGAGGCACAAGGGAGTCTCCAAAATTATTGTCATCCACCAGTTTCCATACTGGTTTAGTCCAGGCGAATTAATGGCTAATTCTGCCCTTCAGCCCCCATCTTTCCCCACAAAATTTGCAGTTGTCTTTTTGAAGCCGATGGGGCCGAGTCTGATTCTTAAAAGGAAATTTCCATGGTGTTTCATTAGTTGTAGATGGATGATTGGGTTCTGAGGACAGGTGGTCTCCGTACTACATAGAAGTACACTTGATTTAGGTTTCACAGGGTGATGTTAAAAGATAAAAAGAAGTCTGGGAAGAACCCAGTCATCCACAAAAAACATTTGATAGGTGCGTATAAATTCTTTGGTAATGAAGGTAAAATTTACTTTGACCTATCTTCCGTCCAAAAAACATTAAGTTTCTTATTTATGCTGCTCTCTCGATCTGCCAGCATATTCATTCCTAATTCTACAGTGTGTTCAACCTTGTTGATTAGAGATGAAACACCCATTCCTAAAGTGTTATTTTTGACTGAATAAAATTGGTTTTAAAAAAATAATTATTGTGATGAACAAGTGGAGATTGTTGTATTACAGTCATTAATACCAGTAGACATCAGCTGTGGATTCAGAGAGACTTGCAGATCCCCAGCCTATTCTTGCTAATTATCTCTTCTTCTTCCATGAGTTAGTTACTTTAAATCAGATAGTTGTTCATTTGTACTTCTTATCCATTTGTATGTTTTGATAACAGTGGTCCATTTTTTAAAAGTTTAGCTCATTTATATATGTATATATGATAATACACAATACAGAAAATCTGCATTAACACTAAATAAATTGGTAAAACTAATTGAGGAAAATTTTTGATTAAGGAATGAAGCTGCTACTAGGTGCTTTAAATCTATGCCAGCTGCTATAAATATAACCTTCAATTCTTGAATATGTTTTCTATGCTACCAGTAATAAAAATATTTGATGATAGTATGGCTGGGAGTCAGGAAATTGCTAGTTCGAATTCTATGATACAATCACTTTCCTTATCTGAATTACAAATCTCCAATTGCCCTTCTGAATCTCTCATCTTTAATCTCATAAAATATATCTATAATCAGTTTGTCAATAAGGAAACCTTGTATGATCAGTAATCAACTCATTTTTCTGGCGTGCATTTAATGGAAATCCATTAAATAAGCAAAATTATATACTACTTAATGTGTGAAAGAACTTTAGCTATTGCTGTTAACCTCTATAAACCAAAACATACTAGTTATGACTGTTGGCCCTGGTATCTCTGCAGGAAAATTAAAATTAGAAAAAATTAAGAAAAGATTTGAGAGAAGACACATAAAGGGTAGAAAGAGCAAAGTTCTAGAAATCACATTCTTTGTTCTTACATAGCTAATTTTCTGTGTCTAAGTGTTCTGTATGATTTCCTGATCTGTAAAATAAGGAAATGTATTTTTCCCACTCTTGGCATGACTGGCGATTCTACCTCTAATACCCATAAACACATCTTTTATTTTACTTACAGTTCAGGATACAAGATGTGGAGTCAGCTTGAATTTTTTTTTTGTAAATTAAAAAAAAAATTTTCATTATTATGAGTATATAATGTATATATATATAGGAGTACATGTGATGTTTTGATACAGGTATACAATGTATAATGATTAAATCAGGTTCATTGGGTATCCATCACCTTAAGTATTTATTATTTCTTTGTATTAGGAACATTCCAATTCCACTCTAAGTTATTTTGAAATATGCAGTAATTGTTAACTATACTCACCCTGTTGTGCTACTGAATACTGGATCTTATTCTATTTAATTTTATTTTTGTACCCATTAGCTATCCCCACTTACCCCCTTGCCCCACTACCCTTCCCAGCATCTGGTAACCATCATTCTACTTTCTATTCATGTAAAGCTCTTAGTACAGTATCTGAAAAGTGGTAATTACTCATGAATGGTTAGACTCAATAACTATAATCCAGAGAACAGTATATACTGACTTCCCTGAGTGAAATGGATGATTCGTATGTAAAGTGTTTTATTTAGGTAGCCACATGGTTATTATTACTTGCCTCAAATAGTGACCCATAATTGAGAGTATGATTTATGTTTTCTTCAGAAGAAGTGACAAGATAGCGATCAATTTGTATGCAATGTTAAGAGACCTTTTACTAAGGGAATGCATATTTAGAACATGTACTTAATATATTTCTAAATTGTCATTACCAGCACATTGACTTGAAATCCTTAAAAATAGTTACAGGATGATTTTATTTTTATAGACATGAACATGAGGAAAAATCAGAAATAATAACTCTGGCTTAACTCAGGAAGCCACTGAGGTATTTGAAGTACAAAATACCTAGAACACAAATATTTATTGTTAGACCTAAAATCTCCCAACCTTTATTTTTATTTGCAAGAACTTTTTTCCTATTGGCTGTTTTCTTGAGTGCATTTGACATGACTCCAGGATATTGCTTTGGAATGAAATGGAAATGTTAAGTACTTTTTTGAGAATAATTTGGATAATTTTTGTGCAGATTTGTGTGATCCGACTAATTTTTTACTTGTGATTAGGTTAACGGTAAAAATAGTGTTGGGGCAGCTTAACTAAGGAAAATCATTTCTGGGCATGGTGACTCATGCCTGTAATCATAGTACTTTGGGAGGCAAAGGCAGGAGGATCACTCTACTCAGGAATTTGAGACTTCAGTGAGCTGTGATCATGCCACTACACTCCAGCTTGAAAAAAAAACTTTAGGCTTGTAAAATTTTATGGATATTTGAAGCCATGTGATACTTTTTTTGTGTACATTTGTTTAGAAACAAAAAAATGATGTATAAAAATCCAACTTTAAAAATCATACTTGGCCCACTGGGATGTGAAAGCCTGTAAAGACTTCCACATGCTACTTTCCTTTGCCAGATTTTTCACAATTTAGTTGGGGACAATCATCACAAAGATAAGATGTTTTTATCCTACTACACATTCTCTAAAAGATCGGAATCGAGACAATGTAGTTCCCTTACCCTCTTAGCTTTCATCTTGTTTTGTGTATAACTGAATTGTTGGATTTGTGGATGGGTCTTAATTTAAAATGAGTCATAGTTTGGTAGTTTTAGAATGTGTTTATTTGTATTAATTTTAAAATCTTGGGCAAAGTTTCTCATTTTCTTAGTCATTCAACCTACTTGGGGCCAGCACTCAACAGTTCTAGCTACTGGGATATGAGAAAGATGAGTAATGAACAAGGCAGATATAGCTCCTGCTCTCATGGAGCTTACAATCAGTAGTTTATTGAGCATATTCATCTGCTACAAATTTGATTATAGGATACTTTTGTGTTTAGTAGTCTATTTGAGTACTTCATTTTTTTTTTTTTTTTCGAGCTTACTCCTTCCTACTCAGTATCTTTTTTATTGCATTGGTATAACTATGTTGACTTTATTTTTTTAGTTCGCAATCCCAAAGTAGTGGTAGACATTTGTGTTTTATGTACATTCTGTCATTGAAAACTACATTTTTACATTTTACATTTTGTGCATGTCACAAAATAAGATATCCTCGATGCCTTTTTTCACTTATATAAGAAGCTACATTTAAGATGGAATAATCTTGAAAGTAAAAATGTTTTTATTTTAGCACTTTTCCAGCCATTAACTCCAGGGTCTCGAGAATTTGAAGATGTTTTAAATATTCTCCATTCATCTTACCTTGAACCAACCTCAGTATCAAATTTTAACTACAAACGTGCTTGCTTGATACATAATGAACTTTTGGAAAAGGAGGTATGTTTTCCGTTTTACTTACTGTAAGATTGTTTTAAGAACCAGTTAACAGCCTGGGGGGCGGGGAATCCTTTTCTTTAGAAATACTAAAGTTTTTAGGAAAACCAAATTATGAAGGGGAAAAAAAGTTTTAAATGACATCTCTTTTTTTTCCCAAAACATTGTTACTATAGTACTGTGTTTATCTGCTATGTTAAATTCTTATTAAAGTGCAATTATGTAAAAAAACTTTTTTTCTGAAAATGAGAAACACAGGGATAGCTTACTGTAAATAGTTTAATTGTAAATTCATAATAAGGCCTTTTGCTCTTTGAGTACTGTACATGTTAATTAAATACTGAAATTGGAAGATAATTAGTGGGATCAAATGTGTATTTCTTTAGGATATGCTTAATTTTTTCAACAATTATTGCCTGATGGCTAGATTTTGTTAATATAATTAGTAGAAATTCTTATTTAAAAAGTGTGAATAAAGGGGAACAGTTAGTGAAGTTAAGTTTCATGTACAAATTAGAATATTCTTTGAATTTTCATTTAGGAAAAGGTAATACAAATGAGACGTTTAGAAATATTTGATGTGTATTGGTTTCTGTTGGACATGAAATACTATTAATTTCATATTTTTACAAGTTGGTTAACTGAGTGCTACCAGAATTTTTTAACTTTCAAAGGATTCTTAAGGGCATTAATGTTACTGGCTCCCAGGAAAAATTAAAAGCTTGATAGTTTGATGTGGTTTCAATAATCCCTATCATAATAGGGATTATTTGTTAATTTTATATGAAAATTTAGTCTGAAGATTAATTATAATATTGAAGAGCAGTAATGGCCTGAATACCGAATATAAAATGTTAGATATTTCATATTTTGAATGTATATCTATTCGTTTCTAAATGTGAAAGCCAGCAGTTTGGAGTACTTACAGTTCAGAGTACCCATGTTACTCATTTATCCTCTAAATATGTATGGAGCATATCTTACATGCTTGGCATTGAGAAGAATATAGTTAAAAAGAAACGAAACATTTTTCTTTTTCCTAATTGAGTTTATCGTCTAGAAGCTTGTCATTCAACAGATTATTAAACCACCTACTAGATGCAATACACCATATTAAGTAAAATGGGAGATGCAAAGGTAACTAAAACATGAATTTACAATCTTTGGGAGAGTTGAAGTGTGGTAAAATTTTAATAGAAATTTGTGTTCCAGTGTTTATCAGTTTTACCACTAACTGCTTATGTGCCTATATTGTATGGGTAAAGAGCCAGTTTAAATGAGGAAAAAATTGAAGGACAGAAAGTACAGGGAGAGAAGAGATAGTTTCTATTTTGGGAGGTTTGGGATTTCTTGGAAAACAATCACATGCTAAGCTAAGGAGTTGTTATAGATTTAATTTTATTTAGTTTACAGAAAAGCGAAGAGAACTGAAGTTTGATGGTCGTTTAGATAAGGAACTTTCAGAATCCTATGCATTTCTGATGGTTGATCGATACCAGGTGAGTTAACCTGTTTTATAAAAAAACAATTTGAGGATATTTCCCTTGTAAGTTCCTGATTTTATAATTCAGTAATACAGTTGATAATTGTAAACATTTTCTTGATATATAAATGGAAAAAATGATTCAGTGGGGCAAAACATTTTATTTTGTAATTTTTTTCAAATGTACTCATTTTTTTCTCTGACCAATCCTATTTTCTTCCCTTAGAACATGCTTGATAATTAATACTTTTCCTTTTTTTAAAAAACTATCTTTTATATTGTTGATTACATGTACTTAGAACCATTTTCCCCCCTTTTAATTGAAGCTGTTTAGGTGGAGTTATATTCTGTTTAAATATTCTGTTGGTTCTAATTCTCCCCAAAAGGGAATGGTTCTACATGTGAGTGGCAGGAATTCAGAATATCTGTCACACCTAGCGTAAAGAAAAATGCATTCTGGATATGGTTATTTTGAGAATAGTTGGTTTCATATCAATATTTAGTTATAAACTGGAATATATATGAAATTTCCGTAATGTAGAATATATTATAGTTTAGAAGCTTTTGTTTAAAACAAGTTTGCAAATTGTCTTTCCATGTTTTTGATGTTATCATTGCAAGATGAAACAATGTTTCATTTATTTAGGTTCAAAGCATATGTGAAAAAGGATTACACGTGGGCCAGTCCAAAATAACAATTCTTGGCAGTCCTTCCATGGGTAATCTTTTTTCTTTTACATTTATGTTTACCTACTATTAAGTTGCCATTTAAAAACATGTTATCTCATGTAATTTTGCTGTATCCTTATAATTAAATTCATGCATGCTTGATCATATTCCCAGAAAAGGAGACTAGTTTCAGTTTCTTAAATATAAAAGCAGTTTTATCTTTTGTTTCTGATTTTGCATGCTTCAAATTGAGCAAAGATCACCTTTTTATGAAGTGTCTTATTCTAGTCCTAGTGATTTTGAGAAATGTGATTAGTTTCGTGTTTTTTCTGATTTTATTTTTGCTTTGGTTTAAAATCAGCTGTCCTGGCCGGGTGCGGTGGCTCACGCCTATAATCCTAGCACTCTGGGAGGCCAGAGCGGGAGGATCGCTTGAGCCTCAGGAGTTCAAGACCAGCCTGAGCAAGAGCGAGACTCTGTCTCCACTAAAAAGAGAAAAAAAATTAGCCAGTCAACTAGAAACAGAAACAAAAAATTAGCTGGGCATGGTGGTTGTCGCCTGTAGTCCCAGCTACTCCGGAGGCTGAAGCAAGAGGATCGCTTGAGCCCAGGAGTTTGAGGTTGCTGTGAGCTAGGCTGATGTCAAGGTACTCACTCTAGCCCGGGCAACAAAGCTAGACTCTGTCTCAAAGAAAAAAAAAAAAAAAAAAAACAGCTGTCTTTACTGTCATTACATTTCTTTAAAAAGGAGTCTTTTATCTGTAGGTTAAATATTTGGATTTTTTTGTATTCATGTCCTACTAATTTAAATTAAAATTCTTTAATTTTATTTTATTTAGGTATCTATCTTTCTAGGTATGCTGATTTATTACAAGCTAATCCTTTGGAAGCAGGAGCAATGGGTGATGTTCTTATTTTTAAAATAATGAAGGTAATTTAAACTTTCATATTTCACACATCAAAGACAACATTTGATTTGGATTTTAATTTTAGATGCTACCAAATTTTTTTTTTTTTT
>RJWJ010020140.1:0-11593 GCA_004363605.1 Indri indri | reverse complement strand
AGAATAGAGAGGATAATATGTTGGTAATGTGATTTATGTTAATGAAGAGTATTGTGAGTAGAATTTCTGTTTACTTGTTATTAAACAAATTCAAATGACTTTAATAGTTAACTTTTTCTTACTGCTTCAATGTTGGTAAAAAGTGTTGGGTGCTAACTTTATTACCAGGTATTAAAGGGAAAAAATGGTTGATATAGGTAATCTATATTCAAAAAAGTATTCTATAATATTAATGTTATATAGTCAATATTTAGGTTTTACCTAAACATTTAAAAGGTTTTCTTTATTTTAGGGTAAAATAAAGAGTATATATGACCCCATGGGTGTAAAAAGTTTGGAACCCATGTCAAATAAAAGTGCTTTGGACCCCACGCCAAAGCATGAATGTCATGTGTCAAAGAATGTCAGTAGGATTACATCACTTTTGGCTTACAGAGCCTATGAACTTACTCAGGTAGGTGCCTAGATCCATTTTAATGTTATGACCTCATATCTATTTGTTACCAAATCCTTTAAAATATCCCCCTTTCACTTCCCTCTGCCACCACACCGGTCAAGACTCCGGTTTCTATTTACCACTGCTAGACTCCACGTCTGTCACTGTTGTTTGTTCAGTGTTTCCAAGATAGCTGAGAAACATACAGTAGCTCCTCAAGCCCACAGAGTAATAGTCAGACTCCTTAGCTCTTCCTGTCTGTAGACTGTAACTTCCAGCCTGATTTTTGTATGATCACTGCCCTCAACACACCCCATTTTATTTGGAAACCTTGGCTTTTCCTGGCCTAGAAAGACCTCCTTCCTACCTAATAAAATACTACATATCTTTCAAGGTAAAGTTGAAGCTCCTTGAAATATCTTAATTCATTAACATTTTGTACTATTGATTTGATATTTTCTATTTTTATTAACATTTTTTAAGATGCAAACTTTGAATTTTTTTAAGCTTTATTCAGGTATAATTGATATATAGTAAATTACACATATTTACAAGCATAATATTTGAATTTTAGTGTTATGTTTTTATATGAATTTTGAATATAAATTAATGTTACTCTTCTTAACATAAAAATGCATATATCCAAATGGATTGTATGTGAAAAGTAGTGATGTTAATCTCCCTGGAAATGTTCTTTCTTTAATTTTTATTTTATTTATGTCAAATAAAATTGATTCTTGCTCCTTTCTTCTTGAAGAGTCAGTGGGGAAGGCCTGTTGTTGGGGGTTTTTAGCAAAAGTTGTATTCAGCAAAGTCATCTAGAACTGACCGATTTGCTCACTTTCTGGACAGTAGTAGTATTGGTAGATGTGAGGTCTATTGGTTTATCTAGAAAGACTTGTAAACTGGCTATATGTTTCAAAAAAATTCCTAGGCATTTTTAGAGCAACAGCAACATTATTGAAATCAGTGGTTTCCCAGGAGAATGGACTTTGAAGGGTAATCTGCTTTGTTTAGAAACTCAGGCATTCTTATTTTTTTATTTTTATTTTTTTGAGTTAGAGTCTCGCTGTATCACCTAGGCCAGAGCATAGTGGTGTCATCATTGCTCACTACAACCTCAAACTCCTGGGCGTGAGCAGTCCTCCTGCCTCAGCCTCTCAAATAACTGGGACAGCAGGTGCATGCTACCATTGCCCAGCTAATTCTTGTATTTTTTGTAGAGACTGGGTCTTGCTTTGTTGCCCAGGCTGTCTCAAACTCCTGGCCTCAAGCAATCCTGCCTCAGCCTTCCAAAGTGCCGGGATTTCAGGTGTGAGCCACTGTGCCCTCACTCTTTTTAAATGAAAATCACTAGTCTGCAAGTCACAAAACTCTAGCCTAATGAATGTGGTGAAGAGGTAAAGGGGGAAAGGCTGATGGGTAATAGGAAGAGGATCAGCTTCCTTTGTCACCTATGTTTGTATTCTTTTCCTTTGCTGCTTTGTTTGCAGTTGGAGCTGGATGTGTTTTTCATTTGAAATAATAAGGACGGTGGTAGTTAGGCTTGGGTGAGATTGTGTTCTTACTATTTTACTTTTTGTATTAGTTGGCTATCCTGGGCTGACCTAGGAGCTTAGGTTCCATTTGTAATATTTTTATTAGGAAATCTGTTGGACGTTGCCAGTGGTCACCTCTTCAGAAGTAAACTTTTGGAATATCTAGTAGAACACTGGGATCTGCTACACATAGAAGCAGAATGTTTTATATCACAAAATGAATAGAAAGTACAAATTATTTTAGTTAAATTGACAAGTGGAGTTTAAAGATGTTTTTTGTCAAAGGTGCTTAAATGATTTTATATTTCTCAAAAATCAGGCAGATAAATATAAGGTTCTACTCTGTACTTCTTGCCTTCTTAAAGAAGTTCATTTTGCATTTTCTTATTTTTAGTATTATTTTTATGAGTATGGCTTTGATGAGCTAAGGCGGAGACCAAGACACGTTTGTCCGTATGCAGTTGTGTCTTTTATTTACAAAGATGATATACAAACTCTGAAGTTTGTAACTTCCTCAAGGTAAGACTTAAGAGTTTTAGACATGAGCCAGAGTGATAGTATGTTACAGTCCTATGCTGCTGAGTTAGGAAAAACACTTTGTTTCCTTCCCATTTTTGTAAACTTCCCTTGTAATGAATTGGATACTTAAAATGTTTATGATGACTTTTTTTTTTTTTTTTTTTTTTTGGACACAGAGTCTCACTCTGTTGCCCTGGCTAGAGTGAGTGCCATGGCGTCAGCCTAGCTCACAGCAACCTCAAACTCCTGGGCTCAAGCAATCCTCCTGCCTCAGCCTCCTGAGTTGCTGGGACTACAGGCGTGCGCCACCATGCCTGGCTAATTTTTTTATATATATTTTTAGTTGCCCAGATAATTTCTTTCTATTTTTTTTTTTTAGTAGAGACGAGGGTCTCACTCTTGCTCAGGCTGGTCTCGAACTCCTGAGCTCAAACAAGCCACCTGCCTCGGCCTCCCAGAGTGCTAGGATTACAGGCGTGAGCCACCACGCCTGGCCGATGATGACTTTTAACAGGTCAATGTGAAGAACAGTTGACTATGTGGAAATATAAACTAAAATTTACTTAAACCTCATCTGGTTAACCTCTTTTTCCTGGTATTGAAGGTTTATGTAGTTGACTAAATGGCAGTTTTTAAAAGTGAAATTTTGTGTATTGGACATTAAATTTGAAATGTCCAATTTCAAATCAAAAGTTTAGTTTATTATATCTCAAGCAGTATAATTAATCAAAGTATACACCTAAACTATCAACACTATTTTGCCATCTTACTGGTAGCTTGCTTATGCTAGCAGTGAAGAAGCCTGGAGAGCGAGTGGCAATGAAATCATGAAAGACATTTTCCACAGCTTGTTGAGAACTGAATATTGTTCCTTGCAAGAAGTGGTCCAAAGCCTGGAAGAAGTGGGGGTAGTCAGTTGGTGCAAGGTCTGGTGAATACAGTGAATGACAGAGAGTTTCCAAGTCCAGCTTCTATAGTTGGAGCAGCGTTGTTTTTTGCAGTATGTGGTCTTGCTAGAGGATTGGTCTGTTTCTGTTGACCAATCTCAGCTGCTTAATCACAAGTACCCTCATAATTTCATCCAGTTGGTTGCAGTAGACATCTGCTGTAATCGATTGACCAGGTTTCATGAAACTATAGTGGATAATACCAGTGCTGGACCACCAAACAGACACCATTAGCTTGTTGTGATGAATATTTGGTTTTGGACTGTGTTTCGGCACTTCATCTTTATCCAACCAGTGTGTGAAACACTTGTGATTGTCAGACAGAATCCATTTTTCATCACGTGTAACAATATGGTGTACAAATTGTTCACCTTTATGTTGTGACAGCAAAGAAAGGCAAGCTTCAAGATGATTTCTCTTCTGCTCCATGCTCGTTTAATTCATGCGGCATCCATCTATCCAGTGTCATTACCTTGCCCATTTGTTTCAAATGGTCCAGTATTATTGGAATAGTAATTTCAAACCTTGCTGCTAATTCATATGTAGGTTGAGATGAATTCACTTCCACTATAGCTTGGAGCTCATCATTATCCACCTTTGTCTCAGGTCACCCACGTGGCTTGGCTTATTTTCAAGATTAAAATCACCAGAATGGAACTTCTCAAACCATCGACGTACTGTGCGTTCATTAGCCACATCCTTCCCAAACACTTCATTGATATTTCGAGCTGTCTACCCTGCATTAGTTCTGCAACGGAACTCATTCGAAAATAACACAAATTTTCAACTTATCCATGGTTTCACAAAAATTGCTCTAAAAAAAACAATTTGAAAGATAATCATAAGCCAAAATATGCATTCGAAAGAATGAGGATGTGCCTTCACAATAAAAACAAAACAAAACAAAACAAGAAATGTCAAGTGAAATGTCAGAGATACCAACTGTCAAACTTAGTACTTAAGGAGGTTGGACATTCCATACTTAATAACCTAATAGCTCTCCTGGAAATGGAGAGCTTCTATAAAGGATGCCTCTGCCCCACCTCAGACCATTTAAATTAGATATTTAGTGGGCATCCTAGGCATTGGTAGTTTTTTAAAGCTTCCAGGTGATTCTGATTTTTAGCTGGTGTTGAGTACCCTGACGATTTCTTACAAGTGCCGATATAAAATGACCAAATATAAAGCAATCCCCTTGTGATTCCAGAAAATGTCTTAGCCAAATGGAGTAAATAAATTTATAGGGATGTATGTGAAATGGTCCAATGTCTACAAATATTTGAGTACCTATACATATTTAAAGTTATGTATGATATCTATTAATTTAGAAATACTGCTATTATAAAAAGCCACGTATCATGAAACGTTTATATACATTTTTAAGGTTGACTTCTCTATCAGTTTCCCAGATTAAATTGTCTTCTTTTCTATTTAAGTTGTTTGAGATATCACACTTTCTTTTTCTCTTTTCTTTTATATTTTGTGTGAAAGGAGAGATGATGCACTTTTTTGATGTCAGTGAGTAAGCCCTGGAAACCATCTACAGCCATAAGTACCAATTCACGTAATATCAAGACACATTTTTTTCATATTTTTGTGGCTCTAAATTTATGATCCCCAGGATATATATACATTTACTGTCATGTTTTTCATAAGTGATCTTCAAAAGGCATCTAGCGCTTGTAATTATGAGGGCATATCCCCAGAAATAATGACTGTTAATTTTCTTTGCCTCCTGTTTGGTTCCATCTGTTGACCTCTGTACCATTTCAGATGAGGATTATTGAACATCCGTCCCTGTACCTTGAATATACCACGATTACTGTGCTGTGCTTCATGGCCTCTATATTTGCTTTTCTCTCTCTTTCCCCAATTATCAGCATAATTCATTCCTATACTTCCTTAAAGGTGATCTTATCATTGAGGTGCCCCTCATTTTTCTTTTTAACCCCTGTCTCTCTTCATAGCACGATTGTCTCTTAAACTGTATACTTACTTTTTGATTATTCTGTCTTCATTAGATTATAAATTCTGTGAAGGCAGGGACTTTGTTTTGTTTATCTGTGTAATCCTATTACCTATAATTGTACCTGAAAAGTAATAGGAGGTTAGTAAATATTTATTGAATGATAAATGAATATATTTAAATATGTATTGAGGTGTCTTCTAGTCTTATTGCCAAAATAAAGTAATTGATAGAGACTTTAATGGACACTATTTCCTCTTGACTGATATTTTTGGAAGAAATAGCTCCCTTAAATTTGGACAAAGTAAGTACTTCAGTTTTCTCTTAGTGGACTTGGATTTATTAGATTTTGTAATGAGTTATTCATTTGTTCTTCCTACTTTGAGGAAGGATTTAATTCTCTTGTGTAGTATGCCATTAAAAATAGCACTTACCAAGGTCTTAAATGTTAATTTCCATGTTGTTACCAATTAGTAATGTTTTTCTTTTCCTTTTAAAAATTTATTTGTAGATCTAACAGCTTTAATGCAGATAGAAATATAGGTAAGATTCTTCTATTTCTTTAGTTTTATACATTGAAAGAATAAGTACATATAGTAAAGGATTAATAAGTGTTTTGTTTTTATAATGAATGAAAATCTGCAAAATATGAAAAAGAGAATGAGGCCATGTTATAATGGAGCATCAACGTTTGCTTTCTGAGCATTAAGGTCTCCTTTTAGAAGCTGCTGCTAAGACCAATGGGTTTAGCACTTTAATTGGAAAAGGTATTAATAAAATATAAAACAAGTTTCATAACACAGCCTTTTAATAAAAATATTAAATTCATCAGAGATGTAGTATTTAGAAGAGAATTAGAGAAGATTAAAATTAATATTGACATTAGTTGTCTTTAAGTTTCTCCATAATGAGAAGACGATGAATAGAAGATATGAGACATTGTGGGCATTGATATAGTCAACTAGATCTAATATAGTTTCCTGGGGAGTGGAGGGGGGAATAAGAGAGAAATAATTATATTGTCTTTGTTCCTCAGCTTTCTGGTAGTGATGTTTAGATAGATAAATTTGTTACTCTTTGCAACTAGAATGATTTTGTAGGGGAGAGGATATCTGAAACTAAAATCTTAGTATTTCATCTTCTGTAAATAGAAATGTCAACTTTGTCTTCTACTTAAACCTTGTTGCTAGATATTTTCCCTCTCATTTCCAGTAAATGTACATTTACTTCTTTGGGCTGCCGAGAGACTGAGCTGTGTCATTATTCTTTTTATTTAGATAAATATAATTATACCTTGTGGAAAGGACAGCTTTTAAATAAAGGAAAGCTTTTGTGTTACATTTCTCTGAGGTCAGCCACTCGTGCTTTTTTGCCTATCAAGCTGTAAGTATGTTAAAAGAGCAATTTGTGGTTGCTAATTGTATCAGTTTCTTTAGCTTTTTTCCCCTTATTTCTTTTTCATATTTAAATTTTATATTGGTCCATAAGAACTTAAATATACATGTTGGTTTGTTTTTAAAAGGTTGATTTGATAAGTTTAGAATTGGCATTATGAATTAATTGGCAGTGTGAACCCTGTACTTCTCTGTCTTGATTTGAGGATAGGCTAGTCATATACATTTATGATAAAAAAATTTTTTCTTAGTGATTTTAAATCTGAAAAATAATTTTTCACAGTTTTGTCCTAATTAGATACATTTTTCATTTAACAATTTGAATATGATAAACTAAAAAATTACCACTTTGTCGGAAAGAGCTTTCATGTGGTAAGTTAACATATACAGGCTGTTTTCATTCCTACGCAACATGTGTTGGGATAGAAAGGTCTAAAATGACCTTTGCTACCAACACAGTAAATATAGGCCTTTGTAAATGTTTGAAGATGAACAGTTTATTCTTGAATTGTCTTTAATAAAATGACAGCCTTTCAACTTCTGGGTTAAGGATGGAAGGTTGGTAATATTGCCGGGTTAAGGATGAAAGGTTGGTAATATTGCCAGGCTATCTATCTACCTATTACACATCTAGACTTCCATGTCAAATCCTCTTTAGAATAAGGTGAGATATTAATAAATAATGCCCTCTGTTTTCCATCAAATATATATATTTTTTGTGCATGATAACATTGCTAGAGTTAAAAATACAGGTAAGGCAAACATAATTTTTCAATTTTCTTTCAGTCCTGAGAAATTAGATGTTGAAACAGTCATGAGTCTTGATCATCTGAAACAGAAAATCCCTCCAGCACTGTTTTATAAGGAAACATACTTAGGTCCAAATGAAGGTAAACTAATTTAATTTTACTAAAATATATAAGAAGCAGACTTCATTTAGATATTTACTATGTTTTTTTTCTTTTGTCAGTTTTGAAGAATGGAATGTATTGCAGCCTTTATGAAGTTGTAGAAAAGGCAAGAATTGGAAATAACATGGAGAATTTACTGCAAAAACTAGAGAAAGAAAAACTTGTGAGTGAAAGGTTTTAAAGTGTTCCTCATTCTTCCTTATAATTGTCCATATTAATATGTGATCATATTTCAGTTTATTTTATTTTTGCCTCTGAATGTGCCACAAGGTCTCTGTCTTTGTGCTACCTTTTAATTTAACAGTGTTTACTATGGCCTCTGGTACTTTATTTATTTATTTATTTATTTGATATCAGACCTTCAACAGACCAGTCTTCCCCGTAAGTATCTTTATTGCACTTTCTGATTATGAATGTGATAGTCACCAAATATTTTTTTGAGTATCATTTTCTTATGCAGGGTGTATAGTTTAGTAAAGAATGAAAAAAGACTCTTGTTTTCCTGTATTATACAGACTAATGAATAGAGCTATTCAGATAGATGTGGTTTGTTCCAGTAGAGACAGTGGCATATTTGAAGATCCAAAAAGAACAACGAACTTGGTGAGGTTGAAGAGATAAAAGAACACTAGAGTAGTTGTGGGACACTAGAGTAGTAGGGATCTATGTCTTATAGTTTCATTCAGGCAGTGTTCAAATATTTGGGAGTTTGGACTTGATCCTAAGAGCAGTAGGTTTTGAAGGATTTTAAAGGAAGCGGGATGGGGCTTTGAATGTGTATGCAACATAAGGTCTGTGTTTTGAAAGTTTACTATGGTTAATCAATAGAGAATACATTGAAGGGAGGAGGTAAGATAGGAAATTATTACATTAGAGGATGTTCGTGGATTGGATAAGAAAGGTAAGAATGATGTAAGAAGAAACTGATTTAAGGGATATTGACAAGGTGATATCCAATTTAATAGATATTGAGTATATCTAGTTTGGGTAGAGGGATTGGGTCAGATCAGATTATGATGGGTTGAGGAGTGAATGGAAAATGAATATGTAATATCAATATGCATGGTTTAGCTGAAGGAGGGGAGGTGGTTGCAGAAGCTGTTCCAGGGTTACTTTTCTTTAAACATGAGATAGATGAGATCATGTTTAAATGTCAGTGGGAATTCCAGCAGAGAGGGAGAGAACTTTTTGGCGCCAGTGTACCATTTAATACAAGTTTTTCAACAGGTGACTTTTTACTTCTCACTTTGTTGAGCCTCAATTTCCAGGTAGTCAAATGGAGATTTAATCAGTAATTTTCAGAACTTGTGATTTCACTTTTAATGGCTAAATAGAATTTCATCGTTTGCGTGTATATGTGCTTAATCAGTCTCTTATTTATAAATTGGACAGTTAGATTGTGTACAAAACCTATAAGCAGAGTTATAAAACATGTAAGAATTTTTGACCTATAGGCTAGAATCCTTTGGGCAAGGTATCTTAGAACTCTCTCTCTCACTGTATATGAACATAATTTTTTGTTGACATTTACATTTCTTGTGTTCTTTTGAAAGCCTGACTATAATACAGGTATTCCTCATGATCAAAATATATTTATTTTCTAAGTTCAGAAAGTGAAAGTTTAGATAGTAGGTTTGGATGTGAAGAGATACTGAGTTATTCAAACTATTTGGTTCTTCTTGTGTTTCAGAGAGTGAGTATTTAGAGTTTAGACAGTAAGGGGTTTATCAGAAAATTACAATGTCTGTTCAGTTCCTAATAGTGAGAATCAGAATAGGAAAGATAGTGGCATTTTGTTCTTACCTGACCAAGTATTATATTATGTTCATGGGGGACTGGGTCTTCCTATAATCAAGGAGTAAAGTAAAATCCTAGATCTTAAAGGGCATTGGCATCCACAAGGATATACTGCCTAAATCTAATGTACCTAATTATTTTGTGTGGCTACCTCTTTTCCAGCAAACCTCACTGGGAATTATCCTACCTATAGTTACTTTCTTCGCAGTTTTCATGATAGTGGGAGGTGCACTGGGGAACGTTGGGTTTTTAAGAATTTTATCTGGAATACGCACACAAGGTGTTCTGGATCAGAGACAGATTTTGTGAATACTTCACAGTAAGTAATAAATGTATTGGCTCTAATTTGCCCTAATCCTTACTCCCTAGGGCAGTGTAATAAGAGACAGGTTACTTGTCCTATGAGTAGCTGCATACTCCATAGGTAAGGGATAAAGACACATGGTTTCTCTTTGCTTATACAGGGGAAGGAGGCAGCTATTTCCCTTCCCTCCCGAAAGTGTCTCTTTGAAATGTAATGAATATTAATTCCAACCCTTTCGTATATAAATAAAATCTCTATAGGAGCCAGTTAGCCCTCTTGGACGAAGAAACATCTCCAAATTCCTGAGAACTCATTCCACTTTGAAATATAAACACCTAGAGAGATAGCTTTCCAGTCGTCTTGGCATCTCAGGACTTAACCTAAGAACCTATCTGTGCTTTTACCTCTTGGCCTTCTTGCTCTACCCACTTGATGCTCTCAGGGAGATAAGAGAAGTTTTATTATCCTTGTGGATCAGAGCAATTAACTAGATAAATGGCTATAGATGTAATTCTTAAGGTATGTGAAGAATAAAACATTTTGGGGGGAAGCGGAAGCAAACATTCTCTTTATATCATATACATTCCTGCATATTAGGAGGCTCGGACTTTTTACAGGAGCACTGAAAAATCCAGGGAAATTTTAGTTTCCTACAGGGAGATCATAAACTAAGTAAAATTATGTTGATCTCTTTCGGCTTGTGGGAGGTTAATTCTTAAAGCTGACTTTAATATAAAAAAAGCAGGAGAGAGAGACATATCCCTAAGTCTAAATATTGTCTCCCCTGTGAAAATTCTTCTACATATCTCCTGATGTACATGTACAAGATTTTCTGTAAGTATATCTCTAGAAGTAGAATTATTGAATCAATATATGCACATGACTGGCTTTACAAGAATAATGCCCTGTTATTTTAAGTAGTTGTACCAATTTATACCCCCCAGTAGCAATGAGTTCCCATTTATTCACATATTATTCACAAGTATTTGGTATAGTCAGACTTAGGCAAAAATTGGCCAAATCTGGTAGGTGTAAAATAGTATTGTGATTTTAGCTTGTATTTTCCTGAAATGTAAATTAAAAGTAAATTTATTTCTTGTAATATTGGTGCCTGTTCTTGTCTTTTGCCTATTTTTCCTTCAAGCCTTGTGTTTTCTTACTATTAGTAATTCGAGGGGTTTTATATATATTCTGGATATTAGTAGTTATGTGTGTTACACATCTTTTTTATAATTTGTTGCTTGCCTTTTTACTTTATTGTTTCTTGAAGAATAGGTCTTCTTTAATTTAATCGTTGAATTTATCTGCTTGAATGGCAAATACTGTTTGTGTCTTCTTTAAGAAATCTTTCCTTACCCCTAGGTCATGTGGATAATGGCCTATATTTTCTTCTGAACATGTTAATGATTTTGCCTTTGACACTCAAGTCTTTTTTATATGCAGTAAGTCCTTAAATAACATTGTTTCATTCAATGTCATTATAACATTGATGAGAAAAAAAATCAATTCCCAGCCAAGGCTACTCTATGTGTGATGTTTGTATGTTCTCCCCACGTATGTTAAAATTGGTTTCATTATACATCGTTTTGCTTAATCTGCAGTTTCCAAGGACCTATAGACAATGTTAAGTGAGGACTTATTTTATATAGTTTTGTTTTTTGTTTTTGTGTGGTGTTACATAGAGATCCACCCTTATTTTTTTCCTACAACACGAATAACATAGTTGGTTCCTGATTCAAAGTCATTTACTGAATAGCCCATCCTTTCTGAACAATATCAAT
>RJWJ010020139.1:0-29443 GCA_004363605.1 Indri indri | reverse complement strand
GGGGGGCGGGTGGAGAAGACAGGCAGTATGCAAGTAAGCCAATAAATATGCATGTCACTTTAGATAGAGATCGATGTTGTGAAAAAACAGGATGGAATAATAAGGCCACTTGAGATGGCTTCCCTGTGCTGGTGACATTTAGGCTGAAAACTGAAACATAAGAATGAATAAGCCTTCTGAAGAGCTGGGGGAGGAGTGTGTCAGGCAGGGAACAACAAGGGTAGAGTTACAAGGAGAGAGAGGTTGGCATTTTTGAAGAACAGCAAGTAGAGTGGAGATAAAGGGAGAATACGTCTTACTGAGCAAGGAAGATAGTGGCAAGTGGTGAGGTCAGAGGGGTAGACAGGAGATTTGAAGGCACTGTAGGGTCAATGAGCTCCAATTTAAGTGTAAGAAGACATCAAAACTTATAGACAAGATGTCCATATGTGAACGTACACTCTCTGGAATATAAATATAAAATGACTTTAATTCTTTCAGCAACTACGCGATGTGGAGGTCTCATGAACAACATTGTGGTTTTGTTCCTTTACTTCTGAGCCCTTTTCAGATATTAGAATGTTCTAGATGTTATATTTAATTTTTACTCTTAGTGACTTTAACATTAATCTCAGTCTGTCTTCAGGGATTTTTTTTTTTTTCTTTTCACCTCCTCCATAAAGACCATACTTGTCTAAGATTCTAGTGCAGGGGTCCACAAAATTTTTCTGTCAAGAGACAGACAGCAAACATTTTTAGGCTTTGCAGGCCAAATGTTCTCTGTCACAACTACTCAACTCTGCCGTCGCAGTGTGAAAGCAGCCCTAGACAATACATAAATGAATGAGCATGGCCGTATTCCAGTAATACTTTATTTATACACACTGAAATTCGAATTTCCTAAAATTTTCACATGTCAAGAAACTTTATTCTTAATTTGTTTTTTTTTTTTTTTTTTTCCCTAACTTGGCTCATAGGTCAAACAGAAACAGGCAGGATTTGGCCCACAAATCATAATCTCCAGATTTCTGCTCTAGTGGGGTGGAATTAGAGGTGTATGGGGTATATAAATTTTTCTAAAGTTTGCCCCTCCCCCATGTTCATGTCTCTCATCTGGTGAGCAGAAGCAGAGGGAATAGAAGTCTTCACGTTAACAGCTAACCAGAAACTGTTAATGTCCCATCCGTATGCCCTCAGCCCTTATCTTTCTTATGTAAGTTGTTTGACTTCCAACTACTGGTGCCTATATCCCTTTACTTGAGATCTTTCTCTGGCTGCCAGATCCTACTCCTTGTATGCAGTTGTAGGTTGAAAATTCTGAGGAATTCATAATCCCCAAGCACAGTCCTCAAGTAATGATTGGTAGGGGAGAGTGGACAAAAACCTCAGCTCCCTCTCCTCATGGACAATCCTGTGGGGTGTGTTCCACGCTGGCCCCAAATCTCCCCAGAAAGGTTTAGCTGAAGTTGTCCTCAGTGGTGACTTGCTGGATAACTCATTCTTTACTTGGTTACTTTTCTATCTCTGTTTCACTTCCTCACTCTCCTACAGGGTCACTTCCCTAATGAACTATTGGAACTTGAATCTTTGTCTCAGGTTCTGCTTCTAGGGGAACCCAAACTGATAAAATGGGCATGTAGAGTCTTCGTGTCAGCCAGTGTCCAATGTTGGCCTTCTTTCGGGACATGTGATGGGAGCTTCAGAAGTGTTTCTGCACGTGGTTAGAAGTTAATGTTGTCTCCAACTGTTTGAGATTTACCACTGAGAAAAATTATTTTATTTAAACTCATGTGGCTTGAAAGGGCAGAAATAGGATCATCAAATGAAAGTTATGGGAAGGCGCAGCTCAGAAAAGGAAGGTAGTTTTTGTAGTCGTATTTATAATGAATTAGATTGGTCTACCTCATGAGTCAGTGAGCTTCTAATCGATGGATATATCCAAATGAAATGTGGCCGGCAACTTCCCAGTAGGGACTTTAAATAGTATCCAATCCTCGGACTGAAGTTAAACTGGCATACGCTTTAAGATTCTGTCAGGTTCTTGGATCTTGAGATTAAGTATAGAATCCCCAAACACTGGGACAGGCAAACAAACCAAACATCAGGAATTGCTGTGTCACAGAAAAGAATCCTTATTTAAGTTGTGATGAGAGAGTTTAGGGAATTGTTTCTTACCCAAAACTTCATAACTGGTGTCACAGGATGGTTTCCCAAGGGCTCTGACATTGTTGATGTGGACAACAGTGACTCAGCCCAGTCTGACACATCTTCACACCTGCGGAGAAATCGATTCAGAGTGTTGGATGACCATAATCTCCCTCAGGAAAAGTTACGGCAAAATCATCTTGCTCTCTAATGTCTTTCTTTCCTTCTTCGCAGACAAAACTGTGGGGAAAAGTAAAATATCTTATTGCTCTCAAAATATTTATTGGGGTAATTCTGCAGTCATAACCACCTGTTGCAAACCCTTGTCACACTGCAAACCTTATTAGTGTCAGACTTATTGAAGAGACTCATCTGGCTTGGACACTTGGTTAGTGGACCTTTTTTATTCCCTAGAGAATGGGATTTTAAAATTTTGTTTGGAAATTGGCAAGGGTGATGGCGATCAGGGGTTGGTTGACCAGAAAATGCCAGAAAGAGAGTGAATTATTTGGAGTCTTAAGCAATAAAGTGAGAGACATTCTTAGAGACTGTCAGATCAAAAGCTTATGCTTCAATGTTGAGGGGAAAATGGGATTAGCACACAAGCCATTGCCAGCTGACCAGCATTCTTGTCTCAATTCTGTTTGTTTTCACCAAGCTATAATAGGTAAGTCAGCTCTCTTTATGAATTTCAAAATTTCAATCTTAAAATTAAGGAATTGGATCACTGATCACTAAGTTCTCTTCAGCTTTAAAACTGCATGATTTAGATTTGCATTTATTATAATCCTTTTCCAAAGTATTTTTCCTATACATTCACTTTATCATGTGGGATCAATATACACATGACAACTATGTACACACATGTGTGCAGACATACACACACGTATACATACATCTTGCTATATTCATTACATGTAGATCTCACTGTGTATCTATTTTTTATACATACACACACGCACACACACACACACACACACACACACACACAGTGTGATGCTGTCTTAAAAGGGTGATGGATTTGTTGCACAGGAACCACAAAGAAACTAGAAGATATCTATTCACATAGGTGATTTAAATTCCCGAAGCTGCAGTTGGCAAGAGGTAAATGAGGAGTGAGGGGGTCTTAACTCAAAGAAATTATGTTTCCTGAGAAACTAAGTGGCAGATGACCACGGGTTGCATTCTTCTCATCTTTGTATACTTTTTGTCAAGAGGTAAACCCAACCCAGGAAAGTTCCAGCTGAGTATAGAAGAGGCAGTATCAACTTTCATGTATACACCAAAGAAAAGCAAGACTGGATTGAGTATGCTTGTAAATGTTTAACAACCAACTCTCCAAGTGGAAAAATATCTTATGTAACATTTCTTGATGTCCTGGGAAAATGATTACCAAAGTGGAGCTGGGAATAGCTGTGCACATCCAGGTCTGTGAGCCAGTATGAACTGACTCCGGTATACCACTGGTTGTGTGTAAAGAAAACTTGTGGTTTAGAAAGTGAGTATTTTGATTTTCTTTTTCAGAGATGGAAACAGAGGTTTAGCAGGATGGAAATATTGCCTTAATTGTATACAGCTAGCCCATGGAGCAGGTAGCAGATTAAAAGCAGTAGTTACACATGGCAAACACTATGTGGCATATTTTATCTGGAATACTGATTCAAGGGTTGCGATTCCAAATCCCATATTCTTCTTGTCAACGTCTGTGGTAACTTTTAGTTAGTTACCTCTGATTATTTCCACTCCCTTTCCTGAGAGGCATAATCAGAGTGTTTCTGTTTTCAATATTGTAAAAGTCCAAGAGGACCTGAAAGAATTACAAATTTTTCCAGCCCAGAAATAAAGCAAAGAACAGAAAGCAAGCAGAGTTAAAATATAAACTTTGTGACATATAAAGTTGATATTGAAGAAAATGACAAGCTATAAGGAAGTAGCTTTTCTAATGTCAAATTCCAGGTTTGGACAGACTTACATATCCAGTGACAGGTCATGTTAGTCTAAGACAAATCTTTTCTTGTTGACATTTGTGATATTGAAGAACAGAGAGGAATGTGTCACCCTGAGAGCAGTTTGCCCACAGGTGGAAGACAGAAAAAGGGAGGTTGAGTATGTCCAGATTTTCTTTCTAAACTCAGCAATCAGATAGGTCACTCCACTTCCCTTTATATGTGAATTAACTCCAATTCCTCTCAAAAAAGAAAAGAGAGTTTATTCTATGAGACCAATATTACCCTGATACCAAACCCTGACAAAGACATCACATAAAAAATGAGAGATTAAAATCCTTTATGAATATAGATACAAAAATCCTAAGCAAAATACTAGCAAACAGAATCCAGCAGCATAAAAAAAGGATTATACACCAAGTGGGATTAATTTCAGGAATGCAAGGTTGGTTTAACATAATAAAAGCAATCAATGCAATACACATATTAATAAAATAAAGGAAAAAAAACCCATATGACCATCTCAATAGCTGCAGAAATAGTATTTGGCAAATATTATGCAGCACCTTTGCATGATGAATACACTCAACAAATTAGGAGATGGGAAAAGCCATCTACAAAATGCAAGTAGAGCTTCCAACACATGGAGGGAGTCGGCAAGAAGTCCCTTCCCTAAAAATATCAAAAAGCATGAATTCAGTCAATTAGCTTGATTTTCTGATACCTACTTGGTAGACATGGCAATTGTTATGACTGAGAGGAATACAGGGGAAAAATGTGGAGAAGATCTGTGTAGATTGCATGACATAACAGAATTATACAGATCTAGGCTTGAATTTTGGCTTTACTATTTATTAGCTGTGTGATTCGGAGCACCTTCAGCTCTGTGACATTCAGTTTTCCCATCTGTAAAATGAATACGGTATTACTTATTTCCCCAGGTTGCTACAGAGTAAGGGTTAATATGTGTGAGGAGTCTAGCCCATGTCAAGCTCAGATTAGGAACTCCATAATGGTAGTTTTACTGTTATCAGTAGTTGTGGGGACAGAGTGGTAGAATGAGAGTGGTAGTCTGGTTGGCCAAGAGGATTCCCACTTAAGAAGAAATCAAATGGGGTGGCACTCAAAACAAAAGAAATAACTAGAAGTCTCTCCCAGTTTATTCTCAGGACAACTTTTGCAAATCTGGATAAGTCATAAATCTGATTGTGGCCTTCACTTTCCTCATCTGTTAAATGGAATAGGTAAGTTAAATGATCCTTGGAATCTCTTTTACCTCTAAAATGCAGTGACTCTACAAAGTAGAAGATGACACAGAGGGAGGTGGGAGAAATGTCAAGTGCAACCTTTTGAGTATAATTACAAGTAGAAGTTGTTTGAATACAAGCTCCAATTTGCTTCCACCAAAGCTAACAAGAAGAAAGAACATCAACATGAGGACACACTCCTTCTTGGCTCTAAATGCCTTGCAGATTGTGTCTAATTTTAAATCGCTTTCGGGAGGCCAAAGAAGTGCCTGTGGACAGCTTGGCAATAAATCTTTCAGCACACATAACTCTTCTCCTTGTCATGTCTACGTGAGCACTTTAAGCTTCCTCCTCCAGAGTCGTCAATCTGGCAACTGTCACCAGCATCTGATTCATTATAAAAATATTTAATTCTTCCAAGATGAATTGGCAGAATGTCCAAATAGAAGGAAGAAATGACGCAGGGGAAATGGAAAATGCTGATCTGCAGGGAGGGCTTCTGCTTGGCTCAGAATCCAATAACCATTCTCAAATGGAAGCCAAACCTGGTGGTTTCCTTCATCATCAGTATCAGTAGCATCATTTGGGACAACTTTAGCCATCATGATAATAACCCATTGATTGTCCAAGCCTCACAGTTCTCTAAGATTATCTCCCATAGGGTAATCCTCGGTAACCCCACACTTTCAAAGTCACAGTTAAGGAACTGGTCATCTTGCAGAACTATTCCACTTTCAAGATTTCAAATTCAGAAAACCCTTTTTATAATCACAACTTTAAAAGAACTTTGATAGCCTCCTACACCTATAGGATGATGTTCAAAGCCCTTACTCTCAGAGTGCAATTGTCATCTGCCTTCAACCTGTTTTCCCTGCATCAAGACATTTCATCACTCTGGACTAATCTTGACTCCTGTCTTTATGTTCACCTTGTTCTGGAATCTCTTTTCTTAATATCTCTACTTTAGAGTTTCTCAACATCAGAACTAATTACATTTTTGGCCATACAATTCTTTGTTGTGGTTGCTGCTAGTGAGTTGTCAGCATTCTTGGCCTCTACTCACTGGTTACCCATAGCACACCCCAAGTTGTGACAAAGAAAAATATCCTCTGGGGGTTAAACATGCCCCTGATTGAGAGCCACTGCTCTACTTGGAAAACTTCTAATCAATCTTCAACATTCAATTCAAATGCCACTTCTTCTGTAGAGTATTTTATAGCTTGTCTAGGAAACCAATTCCTTTCCTTCTGTGACTTTATTATAATTACATTCAGGAATGCTACACTATAGTTATTTCAGTAGATGCTTTAGACTGAGCTCTTAAGAACTTCATCTTATTTATCACAGTATTCTCATCCCTTACTATAGTATCTGGAAGTGAAATTATGATTGGTGATCAAAATCTGTTTGTTTATCAGATATTTATATCACTCCTATGAATTAGAAAGAACAAGTATTTATTATTTTTTCATTAGGCAGATAATTTTTCCATAAGGCAGATGCATTTCTAACTGCAAGTGATGGGAATATAACTCAAACTGGCCTGGAAAAAACAAGACATATAATGGCTCATGTACTTAGAAAAATCCAGGTTTGGATTTCAGGCATAGCTGGATCCAGATGAATAGGTCCTGGGTAAGAAAAACAGTATATAGTTACTATAGATTAGAAGTACAGAAAATTGAGTATAGAAGATGAAGAAATTTCAGTGAACTAGTGCAAACCATAGAGTCAGCCCATGGGTTCAGGAGAAGAGTAAGTGAGAATATGGATTTCGTTCAAGTTTGCTTTAACTGTGGTTCTCCTAATGTCTCTGTAAGTATGGAAAACGATTTATTTGAGATAAGGACTCAGCTGATAGGTGTGGATTCCCGTTATCTCTCTTACACGTCACAGAAATGTGCCCATGGTTCACTGACTTTCACAACCTGAGTAAGTGAGATGTTTTCCAGGTCAGAGGAAACTTAAACTGTGGGATTTTATATTCCTAGGTATATCAGTTCCCAGGAATAAGTTAATTTAGGCAATAAATCTGCTATTCATTGATCCATGTCACCCAAACATAATGTCTGGGTTCTGGGCTTGAATGATTTGCTGTGCCATTGGTGAGTAACTCTCCCCTTATCTTTGCCTGCATGGTGGGCTGAAGAAATTTTGAATTTATGCCCTTTTGGCTTTTTTGAGGGGAACTCTAGCCATAGTCCACATAGTAGAATAGCTGGGACTTGAAACTAGGTCCCTTGATGTGTAGATGATATATTTTCTTTATCAGTACAGTAGAGGGTATATCATAACTTGATAAACTTTACATCAAGAGAATACCACAGGTGGGGCAGGTAGGTGAATTTCCTGGGACACAGTTCAGATGAGGCTTTTCCAGGGATGCAATCTGGAGATAGCATAGCAGGCAGCTCTTACTTGAAACAAGACTTCCCTCAAAGCCACAGGGCACAAATCTCTGCAATGAGATACACTATAGAGCAGAAAGCACCTAGACTAGGGGGGTGACAACCTGGATTTTTGTCTACCTTGTTAGGACCTTGGTTAAATCACAGAATTACAGAATATCAGAGCTGGAAGGGATTTTAACCACCAATAGCAAGCCTCTTATTTTTGATGGTGTGGATCTTGGTCCAGAGAGACAAGGTGGCTGAGCCAATATTGTAGATTGGCAAAATCAGGACTGGAACCAAGATCTGTCACCACCGCACTTGTATACCTGTATCTCCTTTGATGTTCATAATGTTCTTGTTCTACAGGCATTATTATTACTTCCATTTTAGAATAATACCATCCATATCCCAAGAAACTCAACCAAAGTCCTTAAGTAAATCCCAGGATTGAAATTTTAACCCTGGAAATAGTCTTCCAATTACAAGCTCAGATTGTTTTTTTTAACACTGTCTGTAAAATAATGAGCTGAAGGCTAAGGGCTTCCTGTTCCATTACTGCTAACCATTGTCTCTGCCTCATGAACCCGTCCTCAGAAGCCGTCTTTTGTGCCACCGTGGGCTGGCTTGAAAGCAACCTCCTGGGATAGCGTGCTGAAGAAGGAGCCTTTGGGAAGGCAAAGAACAACCGAATAACAAGGGATTACTGTGAATCCACTAGTGGGCTCAGCCTTTTGGCCACATTATCCCATTTAATTATCACAATCATCCTTTGATTATATTTTATCTTGCTTTACAAATGGAAAAACTGAGATTCAGAGATATGGCCTGATCAGCTCAAGCTCACCCAGTTATTAAGCAGAGATTCAAATCTATATGTGATGCCGAGTCTGCCCCTGGACTATTGCATTCAGAGTAGCGGAGGAGAAACAAAGATAAAATGATTTATTCACTTACTAATATTAAGACTAAATTTATGCAGTTCCCTAGCCTCAGCTTCCTCAATAGTCCATATGATGCTGAAATCAAACTGGAGCCCAGTTCATAGCATTACACTCATCTTTCTTCTCTGGGCTCTTAAGTTTATTCCTGCCAAAGAGAATGAAAATGATTCTTTATCTCTAACCCAGACTCAGGTAACAGGGTTTGCCCTCTCTCATCTCCCAGAAATATAAGCTTACTGATGGTTCCTTGGCTTTTTTAAAATCTCACATTTTATTAGAGTTTTAGAGAAGGCGTCATGGATAATTTTTTAAATCTTAAAATGAAATAAGAGTTTGATGATGGCTAAATCGAAGGCATTTACAATGTGTTGGAAACCAGAAATGGTCTAGGAATGAAATACATCTGGGTCTAAATAAATGAGCCACTTACTAGTTATATTATTGTAAACAAAATCTTCTACCACTCTAAGATTTTCTCTAAAAAAAGTGTATCAGTAGCTACTTTGTAATTGCTGTAATAATAATGATAATAATATGCACCTAATGGCATAGTTGTCTCAAAGATTAAATGATATAAAATAGTTGCATATTACTACTGACCCATAATATGCCTTCAGTATGTATATCAATTAAAATCATACTAGCTAGGGATGATTAACAATTTTAAACTCAATTTTCGTCACCTATTAAATAAGGGTAATATTTCTTTGTGGGATTGCAGAGATGATCAAATGAGATTTATAGGAAAACACCTATCATGATACTAATGGGTGTTTAATGCATATAAATTGGTAAATGTTAGGAAAAAGTCAAACAATTAAATTTATACATTTATGCTTTATGTGTCTCCTTTTCCCCAATCCTTTGCCCATGTTCCATCCCTGAGTGGCCACATTCTTACAATTATTTGCAGTAGAGAAGCCATGACACTAGGTTCCCATGCATGTGAAACTCACATAGCTGGAGGGAGAAGTTTAAATGCCATGATTCTCTAAGGATATAATCAGAGATGTGCACTTGTCTGATCATCACTGTGTTATTTCAGTATTAAAATGTCATTAAACCCCACAATCTACTAGCAGAGAATGGTAAATTAAATCATGAAATATCTACATAATTAAATCTTATACACCCAATAAATAACATCTTATATAGAATATTTGACAAACTTGTGTGATCATAGGAGTCTCTGGTGTGATTTATAAAAGTGTAGGCCCCACCGTGTACTTACTGAAACCGAATCTCTATGAGTGGAGATTGGAAATATGTATTTTAACTAAGTGCCAGAAGTGGTTTTTGTGATCAGTAAAATTTATGAAATTGTTATAAAAAGTGTATTTTTAATGCTAAAAGAAAAAAGGTAAATAGTATGTGTCATTACTTTACATTTTTTGGCAAAAAAGAATAATAGTTAAAAAGCAATAGTGGCTCTTTCTGGGTATTGAAATTACTATTGCCCTAGTTATAAGCATGGTTCACAGTGTCAGAGGACCTGGTTTGAACCTCAGAACTATTATTTATTAGCTACATAACAATAGGCAAGTACTGAAACCCACTGTGCCTTAATGTCTTCATCTTTTAAATGGGGAAATAAAAGTACATAACTTATGTGTCATTGTGAGAGAGAGAGAGAGAAAGAGAGAGAGAGAGAGAGAGAGAGAGAGAGAGAGAGAGAAAGAGAGAGAGAGAGAGTGTGTGTGTGTGTGTGTGTGTGTGTGTGTGTGTGTGTGATTAAATATGAAGTGTCCGATTTCAAATCAAGTGTTTAGTTTATTATATCTCAAACAAGAGCAGTAGTACAGTTAGTCAAAGTATGCGCCTAAACTCTCGACACAGTTTTGCCATCTTAACAGTAGCTTGTTTATACCGACAGTGAAGAAACCTGGAGAAAAGTGACAATGAAATTGCAAAAGGCATTTTCCACAGCTTGTTGAAAATTTAGTATTTTTCCTTGCAAAAAGTGTTCCAAAGCCTGGAAGAAGTGGTAGTCAATTATTTTAAGGTCTGGTGAATGTGATGGATGACAGAGAGTTTCCAAATCCAGCCTCTGCAGTTTGAACAGCGTTGTTTGTGCAACATGGTCAAGCATTGTCTTGCAAGAGGATTGGCCTGTCTATATTGACCAATCTCAGCTGCTTCATTGAAAGCATCCTCATCATTTCATGTAGTTAGTTGCAGTAGACATCCGCTGGAATCAGTTGACAAGGTTTCATGAAGCTGTAGAGGATAATGCCAGCACTGGACCACTAAACAGACACCATTAGCTTTTTTTTTGATGAATATTTGTTTTTGGATTGTGTTTCAAACTTCTTGTTAGAAACTATGCAAGCAAGAAAATAATGGAGTGACATCTTTAGAAATCTGGGAAAAATAAAACCAGTCAACATATAATTCTATATGCCGTAGAAAACTAGTTCAAAAAGAAAGATGAAATAAAAACATTTGCAGACAAATAGAAGCTAAAATTCTTCAGCAGAAAACTGAACTAAAAAAATAGTTCAAAATAATTTACAGGTAGAAGAAAAATGATAACACATGAAAATTTAAATTAATATTAAGATTGAGAAATGTAAGATATAATTAAATATATGGGTAAATATAAAATACTTTTTCTTAAATTTTAGTCAGCATAAAGGTAACTGACTTTGTAAATGAAAAATGAAAAAATGATGTGAATAATGAATTTTCAGGTTGGTAAAAATGTAAAAAAAAAATCTATGACAACAATAACACAAAGGATGCAAAGAGGAAATGGAAGTACGGTTTTGTGAAATTCCCACATTATAAATGAAGGGGTCTAATATTATTTAAAGATAAGCTATATTAAGTTAAAGATGCATATTATAAACCTTAAGAAAAGGGCAGTTTATAATATGAAGCCAGATAGTCCATAGTGGAGATAAAATGGAATAATAAAAAATGCTACATTAATCTATAAGAAAGTAGGACATGATGATAAAAGGAACAAAAGTCAGATAGGACAAACAGAAAACAAATATAATATGACACAAATATATTGATCATTATGTTAAATCTAAATGTTTTAAACCAGAAGTCAGCAAACTACAGACCCACAGGCCAAATTCAGTCTGATATCTGTTTTTGTAGTAAAATTTCTTGGAACACGGCCAAGCCAATTTGTTTATAGCTTGTCTATGGTTGCTTTTGACTACACTGGCAGAGCTGAATAGTTGCAACAGAGAATATATGAACTGCAGATCTTACATAGTTACTATCTGATATTTTAAATAAAAAGTTTACTGAACTATGATTTAGACATTTCAATTAAAAGGCACAGGTTATTGGATTGGATAAAAAAAAGTATGTCACAAATATATGCTATTAGGGCTCTAAATAAAATTATGCTAATAGAAAAATGATAGAAAAATATAGAAAATGCTCATTAAAAAGCTGGAGTGGTTATATTAATTTTTTAGTTAAAGTAAATTTCAGGAAAATAAATATTTTTGTATATAAGTGATGTTTTAAAATCATGAAGGATTAATTCATCAAGAAGACAAAGTAATCTTAAATGTATATGCATCTAATATGAGAACTTTAAAGTACAGGGAAAGTCTAAGTCCAGAAGATGGCCAACTGCACACAGGTAGTATGTGCCTCCTCCATGGAGAGAAACTAAAATAGTAAGAAGATTTTTTCTCACAATTAGAACAGATCATCTAGGATGCTACCATTCACCAGGTAAGTGATGGGAAGCACCAAAATTGGGTAAGGAGAGGGTTCAGGGAAACTTTCCCAGCCTGGGCCTGGCTGAGAGCCAGGAAAAGCTCTTGGATGTGTAGAAATGGTAAGAGAGGACCCCTCAGGGCCCAAGATGAGCCCACTCTCCAAGATGAGCTTTTATGGTCTTGGCCACAAAAGAACACCCTGTCCCACACAGGTCGTGGGCCTAACATAAGGAGTTACTTAAAGATTGCCCAGAGACATTGCTCTAGAAAGGGAACCCACACAAAATCCTATAGGCACCCCACCCTAGAGCAGCTTGAGCTGGGTACCATTCTGAGATCCTAGATGTCAGGGAACTGCAGGTGTGCCCACAGCCACTGCATGGCTCCAAGGAGAGAGAGAGGAGCCCAGGCATTCCCATGTACCTTTGGGAAGGTCCCCATGACCCCACTGTGGCCTGCTATTGAGACCGAGACATGAGAAGACAGCATTTTCCACAATTTATTGCCCATGCTGCTTGCCTGTGTGGGGCCTCCAGGTCCAAGCACCATTTTGAGAATTTGACAATGGCTATGCCCTGCCAATGGGTTGAGTTTGAGCTGATGTGGCTACAGCCCCCACATGGCTGAGCCAGGGCAGGCAAACCAGTCTTTTTTGCATACATCTGGGATGGTGCTCTACATCCTGCTGTTGGCTGCTATGGGACCAAATCTTGAAGCAAACTGCACTCCCCATAGTTTCCTGCCTGAGAAGGACTCCACATTCTCCTGTCATATGCTTAAAGTGCCATTTTGGGAGTTTAAAGCTTGGCGGTGCCCCACCCTCAGGCTGAGTCCAGGAGGACACAGCTGTATCCCAGCCCAGCTGAGGAGGGACAGGGAGCCCAGACTCTTCTACACACACCTAGGACAATTTTCACTGTCCTAGCTCTAGGCTCCTGTGAGACTGAGATATGAGTACACCACACTACCCAGTTTTTTGCCCATGCCACTTGCCTGAAACTGGCCCTCCCTCTTAGATTGCAAGTCCATGGCTGGCACCAGTTTGAGAGTTTAGCACCGGGCCATGCACTGCCCTTGAGCTGAATTCAAGGTGACATAGCTGCAGTTCTCACCCAGCTGGGAAGGTACAGAGGAGATCAAACACACCTAAGCACAATTAGGACAATACCCAGTGCCCTGTTACAGGCAGTTGTGGGACTGGGGATTAGCCTATTCAATCCATTGCAGCTATCAGTGACACCAACATGGACCACTTGGGTCCTAGTGGGCGACTCCATTACTACTATGCCACCTCCCATATCACAGCAGCTGCTCAGGGTTCTGAGAGAGTACCTCCCCCCCTCACTGGCCCTCTATTCTGACTGCTAGCTTCTGAGAAAGCCACCTGAAGAATTTCCCCCACCCCCAGGATGCACTAATACATACCACTGCCAGCATAAGCTGCTCTGGGACCTAAAATCAGGCATCCTCAGCCCACTGCTGCTGCCACTGGGGCACAAAGATGGGCTTGGCTGGTGCTCAAGTCCCCAGCAAACTTCACCACAGCCTCAACTAGTAACTGCACTTAAGTCACAGGAAAACACAGATGCCATTGACCCTGCATACTGCCTAAGAAATCGTACAAAGATCACACTACTACAGCCACTCGAAATAAAAGCCAAAGTGTTCTATTCAACCAACAACATATACACATTTTCAGGAAAAATTTCTCCCCTTTGAAAGTAATTTCAAAAAAATGGGAACATGTGACTGCTACTCCAGATAAGCAGATATCAATGGAAGGATACAGGAAACATGAAAAAGAAGGAAATATGACACCATCAGAAGACCACAATTGTCCAGTAATGGATCCCAATCAAAAATAATTCCTCATGATGCCAGGTAAAGAATTCTAAATGTTGATTCTAAAGAAGCTCAATGAGATGGAAGAGAATTCTGAAAACCAAGACAAAGATAGGAAAATTAATTCAGCCTATGAATGAGAAGTTTACCAAGGAGATAGAGATCATTAAAGAACCTAGAAATTCTGGAGGTAAAAAATTCATTGAAGGAGATACAAACTACATCTGAAAGCTTTAAGAATATATTAGATGAAGCAGAATAAAAGATCTCAGAATTTAAAGACAGGTCTTTTGAAATAAGGAAAAAAGACTAAAAAAGATTAAAAAAAGGATGGGAAAAGTGTTTAAGACTTCTGAGACTACGTAAAGCACCTGAACTTACAAATTATCAATATTCCCAAAGTGAAAGAGAGATCAAAAAGTTTAGAAAACCTATTTAAGGCAATAATTGATGAAAACTTGGCAGGACTAGCAAAAGAATTAGACATTCAGATACAGGACACCCAATGATCCTCAGGCAAATACATTGCAAAAAGAACTTCATCACAGCATATTATAATCAGAATGACTAAAGGTGAAGTGAAAGAAAGAATTTTAAAATTTGCAAGAGAAATCATCTAGTCACCTATAAAGGAAACCCCATCAGACTAATAGTGGACCTTTCAACAGAAACCTTATTGGCCAGAAGAGAATGGTATGCCATTTTCATAGTGCTGAAAGACCAAAAAAAAAAACAAAACAAAAAAAACCCAAAAACACAAAAAAACAAACAAAACAAAACAAAACAAAACAAAAAAACCCTGCCAGCCAAGAATTTTATATCCTGCCACAATAAGCTTCATAAACAAAGAAATAAAGTCATTACCATTAAGTAAATGCTGAGGGAATTTGTCACCTCTAAGCTAGCCCTACAGGAAATGCTCAAAGGTTTTATAAACATAGAAACAAAAGTCAATATTCATCAGCACAAAAACACTTGAAAATATAAATCCAAAGATCTAATAAGACAATCTCACAAAAGAGGAAGAGAAAAGAATGGCAACATGATAGAAATTCAGCAAACCACAAAGACAAAAAGACAGACAAAAAGAAAGAAACAAAGAATTTATAAAACAATTACAAATCAATTAACAATATGGTAAGAAAAAACCCTCACATATCACTATTAACCTTGAACATAAATGGATTAAATGCTCCACTTCAGAGATATAGATTGACACAAGGATAAAAAGAAATGATCCAACTATATGCTGCTTACAAGCAACCTACTTTACTAAAAAAGACACATAGACTGAAAGTAAAGGGGTGAAAAAAGGTATACCATACAGACAAAAACCAAAGCAAGCAGGAGTAGCTATACTTGTATCAGATAAAATGGACTTTAAATTAATAATGTTAAAAAAGACAAAAAATTCATTATGTAGTGATAAAAAGATTGTTCAGCAAGAGGATATAACAGTCCTAAATACATATGTACCCAACATCAGAGTATCCACAAAACGAACATTACTAGACCTAAAGAATGAGCTAGATAGCAACATAATAATAGCGGGGTATGCCCCGCTCACAGCACTATACGGATTATCAAGACAGAAAATAAACATTGGACATAAATTAGACTTTAGTTCTAATGGACTTAACAGACATTTACGGAACATTTCACCTGACAACTATAGAATATACAGTCTTTTCATCAACACATGGAACATTTTCTGAGATAGACCACATTGTAGGTCACAAACCAAGTCCTAACAAATTTAAAGAAATTAAAATCATATCAAGTATCTTCTCAAACCACAGTGGAATAAAGTTAGAAATCAACATGGGAAATTCAGTGTAGATACATGGACATTAAACGACATGTTCCTGAATGATCACTGGGTCAACAAAGACATAAAGACAGAAATTAAAAAATTTTTGAATGAATAAAAATAAGAACACAGCATACAAAAACCTGTGGGATACAGTAAAAGCAGGGCTAAGAAGTAAGTTTATAGCATTAAATACATCAAAAAAGTAGAAAGATCACAAATTAACAACCTAACATCCTAATATCACATCTCAAGGAACTAAAACACAAGAGCAAACCAAACCCAAAGTTAGCAGAAATAAAGAAATAACAAAGATCAGAGCAGAACTAAATGAACTAGAGACCAAACAAACAAACAGAAAAAAACACATAAAGAATCAAAAGATAAACAAAATTGATAAACCATTAGCTAGCCTAACCAAGAAAAGAAGAGAGAAGATCCAAATAAACACAATCAGAAATGAAAAAGACATTACATCTGAAACCATAAAAATACAAAAGATCATCAGAGACTATTATGAACAACTATACTCTCACAAACTATAAAATCTAGAGGAAATGGATGACTTCCTGAAAACATACAATCGCCCAAGATGGAACCAGGAAGTAATGTAACTACTGAATAGACCAATGATCAGCAGTGAGATTGAATCAGTAATAAAGAATTTCCAAAAAGCTCAGGACCAGATGTTCTGATGGCCGAATTCTACCAGATGTACAATGAAGAACTGGTGCTAATCCTACTGAAACTGTTCCAAAACACTGAAAAGGAGGCAATCCTCCTTTAGTCATTTTACAAATCCAGTATCACTCTGATACCAAAGCCAGAAGGGGTTGCAACAGAAAAAGAAAAAGAAAAAAAAAAAAAAAAAAGAAAACTACATCCCAGTATCTCTGATGAACATAGATGCAAACATCCTCAACAAAATACTGGCACAATGACTTCAACAGCACATCAAAAGTGTAATTCACCATGATCAGGTGGGTTTCATTCCAGGCATGAAAGAATGTTTCAACATATGCAAATCAATAGATATGATTCACCACATCAACAGAATTAAAAACAAAATCATGGAGTACTAACTCAACAATAAGAAAGAATGAAATAATATCTTTCACAGCTACTTGGATGGAACTGGAGGCTATTATCCAAATTCAGGAACAGAAAAATAAATGCTACATGTCCTCACTTGTAAGTGGGAGCTAAGCTATGGCCACACAAGGGCACACAGAGTGGTATCATGGACATTGGAGACCCATAAGGTGGAAGGGTGGGTGGGTTAGGGATAAAAAATTACCTATGGGGTACAATGTACACTACTTGGGTGATGGGTACACCAAAAGCCCAGACTCCACCACTATACAATACATACGTCTAACAAAATTCAACTTGTACCCACTAAATCAATCAAAATAAAAAGAATTAAAAAAATAAAATGCACCGAGGACTTAGGTCAAGGTGTTTGCTCTGTGAAAGACTTTGTTAGAAGGATGAAAAGACAAGATACATATTTTGAGAAACTATTTGCAACCACACATCCAACAAAGGATAGTATCTAGAATAAATTTAAAAAAAAAACTTCTCAAAACCTGTAAACAAATGTTCCTAACAGATTTAGTCATAATATTTCCAAATTGGAACAGGAAAACAAAAACAGATGTTCTTTACTGGGTGAATGGTTAAACAAACTTTGGTGCATCCATACTGTGGAATACTAAGCAATAAAAAGAAAACAGCTGTTGAAACACACAGCAACTTAGATGCTTCTCAAGGGAATTATGAAGAGTGACAAAAGTCAGTCTTAAAAATGTACATATTTTATGATTCCATTTGTGTAGCATTCTTAAAATAATAAATTTACAGAGATGGACAACGTATCAGTGATTAAAAGGGGTTAGAAATGGGAATGCTAGTAGAGGAGTAGGCATAATAAATAAGTAATACAAGGGAGTTTTGCAGTGGGGGAAGAGTTCTGCAACTTGATTGTGGTGGTGGCTACTCCAATATGCATATGTGATAAAATTGCACATACACACAAATGACTACAGGTCCAACTTTGATAAAATCTGAATAAGCGCTGTGGATTGTTCCAACATCAGTTTCCTGGTTCTAATATTGTTCTATTGCCATGCAAGATGTTACCAATGGGGGAAACAGGATGAAGGGTACGTGAGACCTCCCTGTATGTTTTATTTTGTAGATTCCTGTGAATCTATTATTCTCTCAATAAAAAAATTTAAAAAGAACAGAACAAAATTGCAAAGAACCGAAAGGGAAAATAGATAAGTCCACAGTTATAGTTGAAGGTTTTAACACTCCTTTTTCAGTGCATGATGGAACAAATAGAGAATAAATGAAGTACTCAATTTTTGCGGTGTATATTAAATAGAAATATTCACATTCACCAAAACAGGCCATATTCTGTGCCAAAAAACAGGACTCGATGAATTTAAAAGAATTCAGATCAATCAAATTATGTGCAGTGGCCAAAACTGAATTAAATCAGAAAAAACATGTGGAAAATCCCCACCTTTTTATAAATTAAACGACATCCTACTAAATAAATCATAAGTCAGAAAAGAACATAAGGAGAATTTGAAGTATTTTGAAATGAATGAAAAAGAAAACAACAAAACAAAACATGTGATCTGGAACTACAGCAGTTCCTTAGAGGGAATTGATGGTACTGTTTATATTAGAAAAGAAAGATCTCAGCTTCCATCTAAAAAACTAAAAAAGGAAGAGCAAATCATATCTATGTGATTAAGTAGAAATAAAATACTAAATATCAGAGCAAAAATCAGTGTAATAACAATTTTTAAAACATAGAAAAAAAAATACAGGCCTTTTGAGAAAATTAATAAAAATGATTAACTCTTGCCAGACTGGAAAAAGAGAGAAAACACAGATTAGCAATATCAGGTATAGGAGAGGTGTCATTACTAAAGCTGCTACAGATGTTAAAAGGATAATAGGGAAATAATATGAACATCTTTATGACAGTTAATTTGACAACTTGAATGAAATAGACAAAGTCCTTAAAAGACACATGCTACTAAAGCTCACTTGAGAAAACCTAGATAATAAGATTAGTTTTATGTTTATTAAGAGTAGTCTTATATTTATGAAGTAAATAAAGTTTGAAATTAATAACATTGCCACAAAGAAAACTCCAGGCTCAGGTGGTCTGAAGTTTAAAAAAAGTAATAACAATTCTACTCAAAATCTTCCAGGAAATGAAGTAGTAGGTATAACTTACCCCATTAATTTTATGAGCCCAGCATTAACCTGATACAAAAACCAGACAAAGATATTATAAGAAAAGAAATACAGAGGAAACTATGTCTCATTAATATAGATGGGAAAAACTATGTGGAAAATGTAATCCAACAAACTGAATTCACAATGTGTCAAGAGAATAATACATCATGATCAACCGAAATTTATACCAGAAATGCAAGGTTGGCTTAACATTAAAAAAAAAAATCAGTCAGCTTAATTTACCATGAGAACATTTGAATAGATACAGGAAAAAAATTGATAAAAGTTAGCAGCAATCCGTGAGAAAACAAAATCAAAAATAAATAGATAAACCTCCAAGAAAACTAGGATTAGAAGGAAACTTCTTTAAGCTAATAAAGGACATCTATGGAAACACTTTTGCTAACATCATATTCAGTAGGAACAAAGCTGAAAGCTTCCTTCTAAGCTTGAAAATAAGGCAAGGATATTCACTCTCATGTTTTTTTCACCATTTATAGGTCTTAAATGGTGCGTTAAGGCAAAAAATGAGCAATAAAATGTATATGGATTGAAAAGGAAGAAATAAGTCTTTTTCTACAGACATCTTGATTGTCTACCAAGAAAATACTAAGGAATCTAAAAAAACTACTAGAACAAATAACTGAATACACTAAAGATATATAATAAAAGGTCAATATACAAAAAATCATTCGTATTTCTGTGCACTACCTATGAACAATTGAAAAGTGCAATTAAAACATTTGCAATGGCATCCAAAGTATAAAATAGTTAGGGATAAATATAACAAAACAAGTAAAAAATGTACACATTGACTCGAGAATGGAAAAACAAACACCACATGTACTCTCTAATAAAATTCAAACTAACTGATGGATGGGCATATATACAAGTGCACAAGAGGGCAGTAAAAGTCATTGGAAATCACGCAGAGGGGGAGACAGCAAGAGGGGAGGGGCAAAAACCCACCCAGTAGGTACGAGGAACACTATTTGGGTGATGGGCACATTTACAGCCTTGACTCAAGCCATGTATCAAAAACATCTATACTCCCTTAATATCTTGAAATAAGAAAAGAAAATGTATACACTGAAAACTGCAAAACATTGATGAGAAAAATTAAAGAAGACCTAAATAAAGAGAGAGATCATTTTCCCAGATACTAAGACTCGATATTGTGAAGACGTCAATTCTTCTCAAAATTACTTTTAGGTTTAAACCAATTAAAATAAAAATTCTAACAGTCTTTTAGAAGAAATTGACAAATTGAGTATAAAATTTATATGAAATTGTAAGCTACCCTAACGCCATTTTTTTTAAATGAATGCAGTTGGAGAATTCACATTAGCTGACTTCAATTCTACTTTGACACTACAGTAATCAAGACAATGGAATTGCCAATTGTATTGTTATGAGACATATATAATATAATGGACATATTCACAGTCAACTGATTTTCAACAAAAATATCATGGTAATTCAACATGTAAAGGATCATCTTTTCCACAAATGGTACTGGCACAATTGAATATCCAAAGGGAAAAAAATAAACCTTGACCCTGACTTCATAGAATATATAAAAATTAACTTGAAATAAATCATAGACTTAAATATAAGAGCTAAAGTTATAAAACCTCTAGAAGAAAACAGGGGGGGAATCTTTGTGACCGTGGCATAAACAAATATTTAAGGAGACCCAGAAGCTATAAAGTTTAAAATAAAAATTAAATAAAATGGGCTTCATTGAAATTAAAGTTTTGCTCTTCAAACAAGATCATTAAGAAAATAATAAGTCAAACCATACACTGGGAAAATATTTGCAAAACGTGTATCTGTTAAAGCATTCATATCTAGAATATATAAAGAACTCATAACTCATTAGTAAGTAGAAGATAGTACAATTTCTTTTAAAGGAGAAAAAATTGAATTGAAACTTCAATACAGAAGATATAAGATTGGCAACTAAGCTTATGGAAAAATGTTCAATGTCATTAATCTTTAGAGAAATGCACAATAAAATCACGTTAAGATATCACTACACACTCACTTAAATGACTGAAATTTAAAAATCCGACAATGCTGTGGAGCAACTGGAATTCTCATACATTGCTGGCATGAATGACAAATCATACAGCCATTTTGGAAAACAGCTTGGCAATTTCCTATAACACTAATCAAACACTTGATATATAACCCAACGATTCCATTCTTAGTTTTTGACTAAGGCAGCTGAAAGCATATGTCTACAGAAATACTTGGACTCAATATCCCTAATAGCTTACTCCTAAGTTAAAAACTGGAAAGAACCCAAATGTTCATCTGCTAATGAGTGCATAAATGAACTGTGGAATATCTGTGCAATAAAATGCTCCCCAGCAATACAAAAGCAATGAACTACTGATACACACTTCAACGTAGATAAATCTCCAAAGCATTTTACTAATTGAAAAAAGCCAGGTGCAAAAAAAAAAAAAAAAAAAAAAAAAACATATTACATTTATTCATGTCCATGACATTTTAGAAAAGGCAAATGTATAAGTAACAGAAAGCAGCTTAGTAGTTGCCAAGTGTTGGGAATGAGAAGAAGTATAATAATTGACTGCATATAGGTGCATGAGGGAACTTTTTGAGATGACAGAAATGTTCTATATCTCAGTTGCGGTGATTACATGACTCTATGCTTTGTCAAATTTCTTACAACTGTACACTTAACATGGGTGTATTATGTTGGACATAAATAACTAAAGATAATATATGACAAAAGAACACAAAAATATGAAAAAATGCCTTTGGAATCTTTAAAAATTTTATTTTATTTATTAGAAAATTGATAGTCCTACGCCCACAGATGAAAATGTCACTTTCCTATACAAAGTTCATTTCTCACTTCTTGTCTTCCTACCTCTTTAAGGCATTTGACCTTTGGGACCCATAACTTTTTCTTGGAATTCTATTCTTTTGATTTACGTGACACTTCTCTCTCCTCCCCCTTTTTCTTTCCATTTTTCTGGATTTCCTTTGCCGTACGTGTTCCTTCTTCCTCATTCCTCTTCCTCTGCATACTCCTTAGATATTGGTGATGACCAGGGCTCTTTCCTTGGCTTTCTCCTTATTAAAATTTATTTTTTTGCAGGATACTCCCACTCCCATGGCTTCTGTTACCACCGACAAATCTCAATCTCTAGTCCTAGGCCCGTGATTTCAAATACCTACTGGATGTTTACACTTGAATGCCCCATGGACATGTAAAGTCAATAAGCTTAGCATGGAATCAATTATCTTTCAAACCCATTCCTCTTAAATTTTCTATCTCATCCATGGCATCACTACCCAAGCTGTTGTCCAAACCACAAACAAAGGAATTATTCTTCGACTAAATGAAATCTCTCTTCATTATGTTTTGGCATTTCTTTCTTCTTAACATTTCGTGTATCCATTCCTTCCTCTCAGTCCCTGTCTCTATCATTACCCAAGTTTAGCCCTTTATTACCTCTCACATGATTACTTTAATATCATAATATCCTTAATTACTCTTTTTCTCCGACTCATCCTCTGAAGGATAGCCGGAGTGAGCTGTATAAAACACACATCTTAGTAGATCATCTCTCTCTTCTGCACCTCTCAGCAAAATCCATCTCAGTCCACAGCCTGTGTCCTGACCTGGCCCAGCCTACTGCTTTGATCTCATCATGCCACTACACAGATCCTATATTTCAACAGGACTCTCATTGCTTTTCTTAGACTGTCCTTTCTGCCGGGAATTCCTCTGAACACTCAGCCCCAATATCCCAGAGAAAAAGATTTTACCCAGTCGTAGACATGCTTGGGTTTGGCCACTCTGGCTGTAGTTGACTGATTGGAACACTGAAGTCCATCCCTAAGTAATAATGCTTATCACACTGTATTGTTATAGTCCTCTGTAACAATTGCCCACACACCCAGTCATTCGAATCCTGAAGGTTCTACTACTTACATTTCTCTCAAAACCAGTTGAAAAGGGACCCATCCACCTCACTCTGGGCTATCATATCTAGGCTCCATTCCTGCAACAGCCTTCTAACTTGTCTCCCTGTCGCCCTCTTGGCCTCTGCTGCCCATTTTCTACAGTGCACCCAGAGTAATCTCTCCAAAGCCATACCAAAGTGTGTTTAGATGTGTGTCGGTGGCTCCTTTTGTACTAGACAGATTTGGTCCTTCCTAGAACTTCATTTCAGTCTCCCATCTCCTCATTCAGAATGCTGACCTCCCCCTCCAGCTGTGTGCACCATGAGACTGTGACTGTGTCTGTCTTAGTCTCTGCTGTCTCTCTAGAATAAGCTTAAAACAATGACTGACTGAGTGAATGAATGTTTGTGGGTCTTTCCTGCCATCCCTTCTGTAGCTCCTTTTCTCTACCCCGACCCTAGGGCAGGACTTTATAATTGTGTCTCTGCTCCCAGCTCCCAACACTCACCTGTGTCCACGAGGTATCACAAAATGCTACCATCACCAAATCTCCTCTGAGTCTCCATTTCCCCAGGTGAAAGGTGGCTTCCTAAACCATGGCAAAGTAATCTCATATCATCTCTTGCCAAATTCATGGAGAAAAGTACCCCTGCTAACTATAGCCTGCCCAGTGAGCTTTCAGGTTCTGCCCTTGGAGACCAGCTTCCACCTTCCTTTAAGGATTGTTGACCAAGATATTAGGATTGACGTGCACTAACCCAAGGAGTGATTGAATCTATTCTATTGTAGGTTTCAAGTGGCCCTTGGCCTGAGAAATGCAAAAAACTCTTCTAATTCCTTAGAACTTCAACTTTTAAGGATGGAGGGAGACAGTTCTGATTCTCTTATGCATGAGGGGTCACCAAGCCAGGTGCTGAGAGTAGTAACAGAGATACACCAACAAAAATGGTATAGTCCAAAGTAGAGGGTAGAGACACCTCAGAGGTAAGTGCAGTTCCTGAAAGACACCTAGAAGTGTGATAGACCCCGACAGACCCTGAGAATCCTACAGAGACACTGAGAGGTCAGAGGAAGTCACAACTGTCTGTGATGAGTCTTAAGAGGTCTTGGCCAGCCCTTGGTCAGGCTCCAGAAGATTCCAATCAAATTAATCAAAGTTCAAGACCAGAATTTACAAGAATTAGAGTCACAGAGCTTGCCTGGGGAGACCTGAGAGAGAGTGACATGCTCAAGAGACGATGAAGCAGCCCAAGGTGAGGAGACAGGTAAGGGCGGGGAGGAAGAGAGAAGATGGGCCCCAGATCAAGGCTCAGTTTAAACCTACCTCAGTGTCCCCCCATTTCCCTTAAGAAACACTGCAACCACTTCACCATGACCTCAGCATCTGCCTTTTATCTACAACGGCAGCCTCTCCTCACTTACGTTCTGCCAAAGTCTGTGTGCAGAGCACTCAGAGGCTCCCCAGCTCAAGGCCTCAGCATGTTCCGTCCCCATCATAAGGAGTACTCTTCCACTCCTCTTGCCCTTCGCCAGCTGATTGTCCCTCATCTCTCGAAGTTTGGTATTTACGGCACTTTCTTCTGGAAGGCTTGCCTGACGCCTCTCGTCTGGGCTCGGTGCCCTCCTCTGCAGTCACGTTCCATCACCACACTGGGGAGAAGCAGCGCAAGGTGGCAGGGAAAGGTTCTAAGAAATGGCGCCAGGATCCAAGAGGACCTGAGAAGTGGTTACCGCTCTGGGGGAAGGAATAAAGGGAGGTAGGGGGGTGGCAGCACCAAGGGTAGGGAGGGAGAGTCTAGGAGGAACAGGCTAGGATGGAAAAACCTTTGAGAGAAGGACAGAGGCAGCGGCAGGTGGAGAACCGGAGAGGACAGGTGGTAAACCTCGCAAAGTGGTGTCGTCAAAGCCACATCCCAAAGAGAGCACAGCAGGGCATGTCTGCCAGCAACCAGGAAGGTGGGCACTTCTGGGAGCGAGTGTGCTTGTGGGTGAGTGCACCAGGGAGTGGTGGAGAGTCTGCAAGAAAGCACCCGTGTCATTGGGGCTCCTCCAGAAACCCAAACCCTTATCTCTTCCTTTAGCCTGGCTGAATCCCACCTCCTCATCCAGCAGTGAGCCTTTGCGAACCTTGGGAGGTTGATCCCAGATCTCCAAGCTTGCATGTTCCTACAGTTTGAAATGCAAGAGAGACAAAAGCATATTTACAGGTAATTCTGAAAAAGTCCCCGGGAGTTAGCTTTGCTTAGGTTACGTGTTTCTCTTTGAACCAATCGCAGTGGCTAGAATGACAGGAGTGAGGGGGTTGTGAATGGTCAGGTCTGGACCGTGGTCTCCCTTTAGGCTTTGATGGGGGAAGATGTTCGGCCCCCACATCCAAGCGACACATCCAACATTACACAACAGTTCTTATTCATAGTCTTTGCACCACTACTTTCCTGTGCCTTTTGGATACTTCCAGACTCACAAAGGTTCATGAGAGAATTTAGAACTTTACAATTAAGTCAGAAAGAGCCTTGGGCAGCTCTGAGAAAGACCCAGGTAAGTGTAAACCAATAACGAATAAATGTTCTTGCTTTCTCGCCATCTCACGCACTAATAAACAGTCTTTTCTGACCTGTCCTTCCCTTCAGGGTCTGGGTGAGTTTGATTTTTATTAACTTTGTTTCTCGTCATAATTCTTCTCCTATTTGAAGCCAGGAGAATTACAAGCAAGTGGCGAAGTGCCAGAACAGCTTTAGGGAGACCTGCTGATTGAGGGGACATATTTCAGGCCTCACAGTTGGACTTGGCCACCTGGTGTGTTGGGGTGACCTTGGGCCAGTCACTTAACCTCTCTGGATTTCTCTGCTCTCTGCTTTTAGAGAAGAACTAATCTATTTTTGCTTTCTCCCTGCATGTCGAGTCAGGACTAGAGACATCTTAGAGGGCAGGCAGTCTGGTTACATGCCAGATAGATGATTTGCGTACTCTTAAATGACTGTTTTTTTCACCTGCGCTCACCTACTGCCCTGATTCTCCCTGTTCCCGCTGTCCTCGGGTAATGAGCTGCCATTTCTGGCTTATAGGAAATTCAGAGAAATAAATCCTCTCTGAGCTTACGTGTGGGTGGGGGTAAGGGAGCAGGAGAAAGTAGATAAAAATAGGGAAAAAAGGGAAATGGCATTAAGTCTTTGGAAAATATCAAAGATTCCTTTCAGGCTGCAGGGCAACCTGAAATGGTTGGCAGCAGTGAGAGAGTTAGTTTATTTATTTATTGTCCAGGAATGCTAAGAAGATGTTATTGCGAGTGGATTGAGTTACCTGTGCTGACCATTCTCTGCTTAAAAAGCTGAATCAGTAGAGATATGTCCTTCAAGAGGGAGCTGCAGGAACCTTTCTGCATATTTTACAACTTGAATAATTTATCCCTAGATAGCTGAAAACAGTATAGGTTTAATGTAAAGGAAACTCAGTTGCTGCTAACTGAAAAGCAATTATTAATTAATCCATTCAGCGGACATTCACTGAGCAACCAGATGAAGTCATTTATTCATTTAACGCGTATGTATGAAGTGCCTTCTATATGAACTCTTCCAGCCCTGGGGAACACCACAATCCCCTAACAAAACAAAGAAGGTGATTTCCCTCCTCTTGCCTGCATTCTAGTAGAGATAAACAGTAAACATTTAACAGATAAATAAATAGCGTAATTTCAAATGGCAGTTAAGTGCTACGAAGAAAATGCAACAGGTGTGGAGCGCAGTTGGAAATAGTTTAGACGTAGTGGTCAGCCTGTCCCTTTGCAAGCATGTGGCGTTTGAAGTGAGAGTGGAAAGATAAGGGACACTGAGCAGCTCAGAGAGCTGGTAGGTGGAACCAAAACTAATAAGCAACCTCACATTCTATTTCATCTCCATCATTAAAAAAATATATATATTCTCTCCTGGCCTGTCGGTCTCTCCAAAACCTGGGTGAGTTCAACTTTTATTAACTTTTTATGTCGTATCCAAGAGCTGGATCAGCATCTTCTGGATTTTGTGAAAGTTTGGGGCACAGCTTTCTAGACATCGGGAGCAGCTACTCAGCGAGTGGAAAAGGCCAGAAGATAGAAAGATGTTTACTTTGAGGACTAAAACGAAGCTTAGCACGAGAAGGTCAGGCTGAGAAAGGATGAGTCTGGAGACAGAGAAGCGGCAGCTTCTGGGATAGTGTATCTTTCTTAGGATTGGATTCTCTGTTTTCACTTACTGAGAGGTCACTGGGACCAGTGTTCTGTGGGATGGCCTGGGATCATCACGCATTGATACCTTGCTTTATGGTTTGTCAAACAATTTCATGACCATGTCCTCAACCATCACAAGACTCTGGTGAGGCAAGGAGACAGGAACCACCATGCTCACCTCACAGACAATGAAACTAAAGCCCCAGGAGGGTGGGAGATTTGTAGGGAATTCAAATTCAGGGTTCTAGCCCAAACCCCAGTTCATCCACTGCATCATGCAGGCTCTGGAGTTAAGCCGTAGGGAGCGGACTTGATCCCCGATGGCAGAAGAGGCATGCATTTTGCTGCTTCCTTTTTTCTCACTCCTGGCAGACATCACACACCAAACACAGCACTCGCTTAATTGCGATGGTTCTCGTCATTAGAAGCCTATGGTATCCAAGGCAGCCTCTATGAGTCACGTGAGCTAGAGTTTTGTGTTCACAACCTGGTGGAGGTGACAGGCAGATACACAAGTAACTGAACTGAAGTCATTTCGATGTATTACAAAATGTCGTGGAAGGACGGAGGAGGAAGAGAGTTTTGTGTTCACAACCTGGTGGAGGTGACAGGCAGATACACAAGTAACTGAACTGAAGTCATTTTGATGTATTACAAAATGTCATGGAAGGACGGAGGAGGAAGAAGTTAATGTTGGCTGGGGACAAAGATGGTGTAGATAAAGACAAATCCGGAATCCTTGTAGAAAGAACATATTTTGAGTACAGCTTCAAGTGGAAGGAATAAAAAAGACATTTTTGACATTGAAAACCACTTGGAAAAAAGCATCAAGGCATAGAGAGAGTCAGGTGTGGAACAATGTAAACTTTTTGAAGGCAGAAAGTAGGCTTCTGTTCTGGATGCCACAGGAGATGGACAGTGCTGAATAGAAATATAACCTATGTATCGATTGAATAATAAAAAAGGTCACAATGAAAGTACATGAGATGATGTTACTTTGCTTCACTGTTGTAACCATTTTACTATCTATATGTATCCTGTAACCATTATGTTGTAAACTTCAAACACATACAATAAAATTTGTTTTTAAAAAATCCTAAAGAAAGAGAGGAAATAAAGCTTATTCTTAGGAAGCTTGTAATAGAAGCGGAGAGTGGAGAAAGGTTTTGGATATCAGAAAATCCGGGTTCTAGTTCTGAACCTAACGGCAACTTTGAGAAGTCACCCTCCCGAGACCTCAGGTTCCAAGGGTTTAGAAAATAAATTTTGTCTTAAGTGCCAACCATGATGAATCTGGAGCAGTATGTTGAAAAGATGTCTCAGGACACAAATGGTTTGATGGATTTAGCAGAGTTTACCATGGAAAGAGCCGGGAGGGTGGCGATACCAGTGCTGTATATTTTCAATTTCAGACAGGTCCATTTTCAAGGTCCCTGTGAACTCTATACTCTTATGATTCTTGCGATAACCATGTGCTACCTATATTTTAACCCCAAAAGACAGCAGGATGAATAAATGAGATAATTTATTTCATGTCAGTAGGAAAAGAGACACACAATATTGGCAACAAGAAAGGAAAATTCCTGGCTACTCTCTTTTATTTTGAGATACATTTTGAAAAATTCTTGGTCTCAGCATCCTCAGTTCCTGGCCATCAGCCATGATAAAATCAGTTCCTTCTGGCCCATTACAAATTAAATAATTATAACTCTATTCATCAGGAAAATATACACAGAGGGGATGCATAAGCCAACAATTAGTATTAAGGCTTCGAGCCTTTCATTGACTAACTCCGGGAACTTCACAGTGATTACTTCACTTGCGCATCTGTGGTAGTGCGCAGTTCCTGCCTGCTACTGTCTGACTCTGTGCTTCCTGTGTAGTGATTCTCCAAGTGGTTGCCTTAGGGGTAGCTGTTTGCCTGGCCTCTTGCCTGGTATATACTAGGAGGTCTGTTAATATTTTTGCAAAGAGGAGTGTCAATAGGCCATTGTACTGAACAACTTACTGAGCACATGTAATGTGCCTGACCATTGCTAGGCGT
>RJWJ010020138.1:0-29445 GCA_004363605.1 Indri indri | reverse complement strand
AAAAAAATTTTTAAAAGAAAGAAAAAATGTAGAGGAAACAGCATGTGCAAAGGCTCAGGTGAGAAGGAATATGATGCATTCAGGAAGTGGGACATAGTTCGGTTTATGTAACATAATAGGCAGCAGAGAAGACTGGCAGGGGACGATACCAGGATGGTAAACAGGCTGGATCACACAGGATCATGTTAGTCAAGTTAGGGAGTTTGAACTTTATCTTGGGCAGTGTAAGGTTATAAAGCCAGGGGGATGTTGTGATGAGATTTTGTTCTAGGACAGGGTTTGTTAAACCCAAGTAATGCTTTTTAAGGGAGAATTTTATTGTTAATCCTCAGTATTGGCTTGAAATATTTTTATTATATTGTTAAATTAATATTATAAACATAAAAGTAGGTATAAAGTTATAGTTCTTGACTGTAAAACCAACAGTTTTCAGCTTACAACAATTATAAACTGTTAAAATTGTTATTAACTTAATATGATGAATAATTTTGTGTTGAAATAAAATTTCTACTGTGTATATTTCTTTTGAGTTTAGTATTTCTCTACTATTAAGTGATATGATATGATTTATTTCTTCTACCACTTTTCAATACTCACAGTGCTAGGAAACTTGTTCCATTGAGGTCATTGGTTTTTTCTTGGCTCAAAATACATCATGGATACTTTTTCCTAAGTCCATTTCTATTAATTTCTTGTTGGTCCTGGACAAAGTGGTACTGTTTGGTGCTCATGTTCATTTATTCATTAAGTATTTTTTGAGCACCTACTGTGTGCACATTCTAAATGCAAGAATATAGTGACGAACAAAACAGATAAAGTATCTAATGATACTTTCTAAATTGGAAGCCACAAAATGAGAAATTAGGGAAGTATATTTATAGATAATATCAGGTAGCAATAAGTTAAAAATAAAATAAGGTAAAGGGATAGAATGTGATGGATATAGGAGTGTGCTATCTTAGACTCCTATAGTGTGTCCAGGGTTATCAGGGAAAGGCCCCTCTGAGGGAGTCACATTTGAGCTGTCACCTGAAATGAAGGAACAAATCATGCAGTTTCTGGGAAAAGAGCAGTCCAGACTGACTGAACAGCAGCTGCAAACCCTGGAGTAAGAATGTGCTTGTTGTATTACAGAAACCGTAGTAGGATCCGTGTGGCTGGAATAGAGTGAGCACGAGCAAGAGTGGTAGGAAGTGAGGTCAGAGAGCTAGACAGAGGCCAGATCATGTGGCCATGATAAGACATTTGGAGTTGATTTCAGATGTAATAGGGAGATATGATCTGGTTTACTTTTTGAAAGAATCACCCAGGCAACTCTGAGGATAACAGAATATAGAAGTCTGAGTAGAAGAAGGGAAGCCTATTAGGGTTTGGTTGTTCTAGTCTAGCAAGAGATGGTGATAGCTTGGATTAAAGTGGTGAGAAGTGGTTAATTTGTGGATATATTTTGGAAGCAGAGGCAGTAGAGCTTGGTAATGATTTAGATGTGGGTGTGAGAGAAAGAGAAGAGTCAAGAATGACACCAAGGTTTTTGTCCTGAGCAACTGGTAAGCTCAAGTTGCCATTTTACTGAAATGATGATAGTGATAATAGAAAATAGCAGCTATTACTGTAAGTGTTCTACGTCTGTCGCTGTACTCACTGAATAGGGAATACTGGGGGAGGAACAAGTTGGGGAATCAAGAGTTTGTTTTTCAAAATGTGGTAATGTTTGCTAAACTTATTAGATTTCCAAGTGGAGATATTGCGTGGGCTGTGAATATATCAATCTGAAGTTAGGGGAGTGGTTCAGCCTGGAAATGTGTATTTGTTCATATCATCAGTGTACATAGGGCATTTAAAACTGTAGAACTGGCCGGGCATGGTGGCTCACGCCTGTAATCCTAGCACTCTGGGAGGCCGAGGCGGGCGGATCTTCCTGTTGAAGGCATAGCAGCGTATAAAGATCTTTGATTTAGGGTATATTTTGCATTCTGGAGGATGGCACTCTGTTCTCACAAAATATTTTGTTGAGCTGGTGCTTTAGTTGTGCCTTTATCAGGCCATTCCAATGCTCTTTTAGGTTAACAGGTTTTAAATGATGCTATATATGACACCGCCATTAGATCCCATGGTCCTGGGCTATGTCCTGTACTGTACTTAGTTTACTACCTAGTGGGTCCACTGACATGACATGGTGTTATGTGGGATGATGCTTGCTGGTAGATCAAACATCTAAGCTCTCCTGTAGTGATGTTCACTGCAGCCCTGAGAGCAGGAAAGGCAAACCTATTCCCAGAATATATGTCTGTTCCTGTCAGAATAAATTGTTCACCTTTCCAGGTTGGAAGGGGCCAAATATAGTCAATTTGCTATCTAGTGACAGATTGGTTTCATTAAAAGATGGTGCCATATTGGGAGTTTAATGTTTGTTTGTATATGTTGCTGACTGTTTGAACTTCTGGTGGCACTTAGTATGGGCCATCACTTTCTCAGCTTCTAGGAACCATCCTAGTGGTAAGTTCATACCGTATCCTGGGGTTTTTGCCAGGGTATTAAATCCTGTGTCTCCAAAGAGTGGTTGGTAACATTTCCCTTTTCAATCTTATATTATCTTCAAGTGCATGTGTATTCAAGCACCCTCAGAATTTGGTCATGGGTGTACTCCTCTGGCGCCTGCCAGTACATGCTGGCTAGGTCTTGCAGCTTCTTTACTTTGTAGTTCCTTTCTGACCGTAACAGGCCCAGCACATCCAGACTGGGTTATGCTGTAACCTGCTTATTACAAGTTAAGGGCCTGCTAGCTAGGAGGCATGGTGGTTAGCTAGGGGGTATGGTGGCAAAACCTGAGGGGGCATTGTTTTTTGGGAAGTAGTGTGAGGAGGCCTATGCATTATAGTTATGCAGCAGGAGAGTGCTAGCTCATATAGGGAGAGTGGCCTACTTTTGCATTCTCAGGGGTTAAGCATTTATCTAGGCATTTGAAATTTTATATGGGCATCATCTCAGATGGCTTCATCTCATGTATTAGATGCTCATTCTTTCCCAATCAGGGCCCTGATTGGTATAACACACCTCCCTTGGCTGAAAAGTAACCTTCTTCGGAGCTGGGCTGCTCTAATGATTCACTCCTGGGCCTGGTCTTCAGCTTTTTCTGTCCTGCTACTGGAGAAAAGAGCCTCTTTGTAAGTTACCAAGGAGGCCCTGTGGCTTTCACATTTGGCTTTCAGTTGACTGTTAATCACTCTCATCTTTTTGTTATCTTTTCCTAGAGCACCAATGGAGTTTAGCAATAACCATTCAATTCCATTGTCATTGTAGTTACTGTTTTTTCTTTACTTTTTCTTAGTCCATTTTGTGTTGCTATAACAATACCACAGACTGGGTAATTTATAAAGAGAAGAAATTTATTTCTTACAGTTCTGGAAGCTAAGAAGTCCAAGGTCTAGGGGCTTTGCATCTTCTTGCTGTATCATCCCATGATGGAAGGACAAGGGACCTCGAGAGAGCAAGATGGGGATGAACTAGCTTTTGTTATTATAACTAGCCTACTCTCCCCAGGATGTCATTAATCCATTCATGAGGGCAGATCCCTCGTGGCCTAATCACCTTTTTTTAAAATTCCAGTTAGAAGCCAGACGTAGACTACAGACCTAAAGTTACGATTGGCCTGCCCTTGTTTATGGGAGGCCAGCAAAGAATTATAAGTGTTGGTTGGGGCACTTCTCCTTAAATGCCTGAGGCCTTTACCTTTCCATGGGGATCTGGCTAATGCACAATGTTAGTAACAGTTACTCATTCAGAGGGAGGTGTTGCATAACTGATCCTCCAGGCTTGACTTTCCCTTTTGCATAAGGAGTTGGGGGGTGATTGATTTCATTTTCCTTTACAAAGGTAATGGATTTTGTTTAAGCATATCATTTACCTTTTTCTCTTTTTAGAAACTGTACCCCACCTCCTAAACTGGTTAATAGTGGCATGGAAGATCAATTTGGTGAGTATCACCTTCATTTTTCTTAGTAAAATGATATTTGTGTTATATCCTCACCTCCATTAAAGCTGTGAGAACAAATTATTCTTTCATGTTCATTATGCTGTTCTCTAGATTGGTAATTCTCAAACTTTTTGCTCTCAGTATCTGATTATACACTTTAAGATAGTTGAGAGCTCCAAGGAGGTATTGTTTGTATGACTTACATCTGTTGATATTTACTGTATTATAAATTAAACCCAAGAAATTTAAAAATATCAATTCATTTAAAAATAACATTGATAAACCCATTATATATTACACATGTAACTTTTTTTAATGAAAAATAGCTCCCAAAATAAAAATGAGAAGAATATTTTATTTTATTTATTTATTTATTTTTTGAGACAGAGTCTTACTCTGTCACCCGGGCTAGAGTGCTGTGGCATCCACCTAGCTCACAGCAACCTCAAACTCCTGGGCTCAAGCAATCCTTCTGCCTCAGCCTCCTGAGTAGCTGGGACTACAGGCATGGGCCACCATGCCTGGCTAATTCTTTCTGTATATTTTTAGTTGTCCAGCTAATTTCTTTCTATTTTTGGTAGAGACGGGGTCTCACTATTGCTCAGGCTGGTCTTGAACTCCTGAGCTCAAGCAATCCTCCCGCCTCGGCCTCCCAGAGTGCTAGGATTACAGGCGTGAGTCACCACACCCAGCTGAGAAGAATATTTCATGATTTTGTAAATCTCTAATGTCTGGTATAATAGAATAGAGCTGGATTCACATATCTGCTTCTATATTCAATCTGTTGTGTTATTATAATACATACCATGTAGGCTCTGGAAGGAAGATCCATCACCTGTACAGTTGGGAGATAATGGGACTGAAAAGGCAAATAACATCTTAGTATTATTATAAAAAATAGTTCTATCTATTGTACATTTTAAAATATCTAGAAGAGAATAATTCAAATGTTTCTAGCAAAAAGAAAAGACAAATATTTAAGGTGGTGGATATCCGAAGTACACTGATTTTATCTTTACAAATTGATGTATTAAATTATCATGTGTATTCTGAGACTATGTACATCTGCTATGCATCAGTTTAAAAAATGGGGCCAGGCGTGGTGGTGCACACCTGTAGTCCTAGCTACTCAGGAGGCTGAGGCAGGAGAATTGCTTGAGTGCAGGAGTTTGATGCTGCAGCGAGCTATAATCGCAACACTGCGCTCCAGCCTGGGCAACAGAGTAAGACTCTGTCTCAAAAAAAAAAAATAGTTTGAAAACATAGTTCCGACCTTACAGACCTCCTGAAAGAGTAGTGGGGATCCCCAGGAGTCCCTAGACCACACTTTGAGACCTGCTGCTCAAGTGTGTTAGTTATCTCAAATAAAAACAAGAATCATTCAGCATGTTAAAATGAGAAATTTAAAGTTCTCTATCTTGATCACCCAGTAACTTATATATACTTCTGTTTGGTTAGAAATGTAGTTCTGTTAGTATTTAAGAAACAAGTGTGCTTTGTAGTGTTTCATTAGTACTTGGCCAGTGAAAGGTAACATGGACATAATTATAATAGCAGGCACGTATAGTTTTTCCAATTAACTTTTGCCTGTATATCATATTTCATCTAGCAACATGAGTAAGGGAAATCTAGATACACAAAGGTTTGATGTCTGCCTTTTTGACTACAAAGTCATTTACTGTGTTGAATCCAATCTTTTTTTTAAGAGATGGGACCCTACTCTGTTGCCCAAGCTGGAGAGTGCAGTGACGTGATCATAACTCACTGTAGCCTTGAACTCCTGGGCTCTAGTGATCCTCCTGCCTCAGCCTCCTGGGTAGCTGGGACTACAGGTGCATGCCACCATGGCTGGCTAATTTTTTTCTATTTTTAGTGGAGATGGGATCTCGCTCTTGCTCAGGCTAGTCTCAAACTCCTGAGCTCAAGCCATCCTCCCACCTCAGCCTCCCAGAGTACTAGGATTACAGGTGTGAGCCACCACACCCGGCCCCCATGGAGGAAGCATTTGATTCAAGCCTTTTCCAATTCTTTATCATGTAGAAAGAAGTTTGAATCCCTTTTTATGCCAGCGCAAGTTGAGGGAGTATAGTAAAAATGTTACCAAATTTATGTTTTGTTCTTGCCCTGTTGCAGTTGATGACTGAGATTAGGCTCTTTGGCTACTGGTACTAGTAATCAGATAGTTCTGATTAATAGTTTTTGTCTTGCTTTGAGACAGCTGCTGTTTAAAACCTTGCAAGATCAGAATTTCTCCTCCGATTTTAATGACCCTAGATGACTTCTTTAGGACCTGGGCTTTTTTTTTTTCCCCTGAAGAGTAGTTTACAGGATTAATCTAGTTCATCAATGAAATCCTTAGTTTGAACACCAGAGGGCAGTCAGTACTTATTCATAAATGTTACAGTTTCGTTGCCAACTTAATTCTTGAGGGAATTATTTATGAAGAATTTGGTAAATTGAGTTTATTTTAGTGGTATGGTGACAATTTTTTGTTTGTTTGTTTTGAGATAGGGTCTCACTCTGTCACCAGGTTGTAGTGCAGTGGCATGATCATAGCTTACCGCATCCTTGAACTCCTGGGCTGAAGTGATCCTCCCACCTCAACCTCTCACGTAGCTGGGATTACAGGCTCATGCGACCACACCCAGCTAATTTTTAAATTTTTTGTAGAGAAAGAGTCTCTATGTTGCCCAGGCTGGTGTCAAACTCCTTACCTCAAGCCTCCAAAAGTGCTGGGATTACAGGCATGAGCCACCCTGCCCAGCCCTGGTGACAAATTCTGAAGACCTCGTCTATATGAATAACTGGAGTAATGACCATGACAACTCCAAGATTTTTACTGGAAACTAGTTTTCTTTCCAACCTCCTAGCTTTACCTAACTTAAGTACAAGTAACTTAAACCCAGTATAACCTAATTAATTAGATTTGTTATTAAACTAATTAAATTCAGCTGAAATTAAATTTAAATATAACTTAAATTTACTAGAGAGTATCAAAGTGTGAGTTGCTAGGGAAGTTATAGTTGGCCAGTAGTCAATTGAAAAATAAATAAAAGTGCTTTTTTCTCTTTTTTTTAAAGAATATTAAGTTGGTACCAAGAAATATGCTTTTGATTGTTTCCTAAGATAGGTAAAAATTTGAGTTCTTTGCTAGTGAGAGGATTTTTCTTTTATACTTGGAGTTTGTAAATTAACATTTGCATTCATAATGTGGATTTTAGAGAAGAATAGAAATGATTCATAGTTATATTTAACTACCAGCCTCCTTCTCTGTCTCCATTCTTCCTTCTAAATGGTATTCTGATTTTTTTTAGTTATATATGATAAGAATTTGGTGTACTCAATGTGACTTGACAAAAAATTGTGAGTGTAAAAATTATGAGTTTATCTGTTTCTTATAACATGAAGTGAGAATTTTGTTACAATCAAGTTAGCTAACAATTATGTAGATATATTTTTAAATAGTTACTGTAGTATTCTGAAAATAAAAATAATGAGGGATTTTTACCCATCAAGTGCCCGTGGGACAGGCCTAAGGCCTCTAGGACCTTCCCTACATGGACAGATGCTTACACATTTCATTATATGATATTTAAATACCACATCTGTTAATACCACTATTAGTCTCATCAGAAAAATCTTTAAGGTTGGGAAGCTGTCAAGCTCATTCTGGATATAAATTTTCCAAAATTCTAATTTTCACTTGAAAGCTGGAATTATATCATTGGCAACAAATATTGTCAATTTTCTTTGTTAGTGACAGGCTTACTTTTGAGAAAATGTCTGTCAAATATCTAAGCTTGTTTGTCATTCATTCTTTCAAGTGAAAATGATATTTCTTGAAGAAAACTGGCTAGTTCAGCTTGCAGTTCAGTCATACAAGTGCCTTTTCTGGAGATAACCATCTCCAGGATGGTTTAAGTATACAAATGTGCTTTATACACACTTCTGTTGCACCCCACACAATAGTAAAAAAGACATATTGAAATGTTGAGATTTATTAAAACTAGTGATTTTTATTGCTTATCAAGGACATTTTTTAATTAAAATGGGGTTTATTTTTAACTAACTATGTAGTGTGAAGAATACAATGAATTCTGCTACAGTTTGGTGCTGCTGCCTTGATTTGTGTTAAGGAGCCAGCAGTTTTGCTCACCATTGCTTTTGTACCATCAATGTAAGTGTCAACACAGTGGAAAAGGCAAACAAATTATTATTCTTATGTTTTAGTTTGACCTCTTGGACTCCTGAAAAGAGCTCAGGGATCCCCAGTGATTGTACCACACTTGCTTCAGTTTCCTGAAGTTCACACGGTCCCTTCTGTGGAAATCTTGAGCAAAGTCCGGACTTAATCCTGGAAATTATATTGGCAGGTTTCTAGTGTGGACCACGTCTTGGACATTTGGCAGAAATGTGGTCAGAGGGAGTGAGCAGCTAGCTCTGTGGTTTCTCCTACATTGACCATGACCTACCTATAGCTTTCAGGAGTCAGTTAAAGGACACTTCTGTGTGGTGAAATGAGTATCCTGAGCTCATTAGGCAGCAAAGTATGTTGAAAGAAGAAATACAGAAGCATTTATTCAAGACAAACTGAGGGCACCTGGGCACTACGTTGTTAGCTTTAAAAAGAAGATAAATGGCAGCAGAGATCTTGGTGATGACAGCCTTCAGTGTGTCTTTTTTTTAATATAAACTTTTATTATCATTAATAGTTATTGTTATCTGCACCTTTCAGTCTGTCTTTTGAGTCATATTGCTTCAATCTGGACAGGTGGCCCTCTATGTGTGGTAAACAACTGTCATCCTTGGATATCCCTTCTCCATTCTCCTGGCAACTCTGCTTCTCTCCTGTGTCAGCTCTTTTATTTCCTAAATCCTGTATCTTCCTCTTTCTTGGTTGCCAGTAGCTTCTTAATGTTAAACCCCCAACAGTTCTCTAATTTTCATTTCTTTTTCCTTTAGCTCTGTTTCCTGGAAGATTTATTCAACTTTATCTTCTACTTCTATTAAGTTTTTCTTTTCTACTATTAGTTTTTAATCTCCAGGAGGTTTTTTTAATTCTCTGAATGTTTCTTTTCATAATATCCTTTCATTATTTCAACAGATTTTCTTTGCCCTGCATTTTTTTTCCCCTAAAGTTGTTTTTCTCTATTTGTTTTGGTCTCTTTTATGTTAAGGTTTTCTCTGTTGTCTAATAATAATTAGCTATCTGCTCAGGATTAAGAGTGGGGGACTAAATAGCCAATTAGAAGCTTTAAATGCATAGGCTAGTTGCATTTGGCCTCACTGTAGGATGGACTCCTTGGCCTTATTGTTGAGGAACATTCCCCTGTCAGTATCAGGGTCCAAGGAGCAGAGTCTTCGCATCTGTCTTTGAATGGTAAGGGATGAAGAAAACTGGGTAGAGAGGTTGCTGCATTCAGTGTTAATTATGCATGTGTTCATGTAATTCTCTTCCATTTTTAGTACTATATCCCCACTATCAACTGCCTTTCATGACCCTAGTCCAGAGACTATTTGTTTTTACCTTTTCTGGAAAACAGACCTCCAAAATTCTGCCAGGGTTAGTATGGAGCAGATATTCAAGATGATGGAGTAGGGAAAGTGGGAAAGTATTACTTGTTAGCCTGTTTTGGTGCATACTACCAGTTAAAAGGAAAAAATAGTGGCTACACTGTACGTAAGTGCTAGGTGAAGGAAGGGTCCAGAAAGGATGTGCGTGCAATTCATGCTATTGTGGTGCTTCACACCACTACTTTTAAAAATGAGTAATTCCTGCTTCTGCTTTCTTCCTCCCTTTAGAACTATTTATGGGTTAACAGCCAGTCTCCCTACAGCATGCCAGAGGAAAAGGGACTGAAACCCTGGCATATCATTTGTTAAAAAGTGCTGAATTGTGACTTATATCTTCTCAAGATTTTTGAACTGGGGGAGGATCTATATACTAATTACATTCCTGTAATGTTTTAGATCATCTGACTACTTCATTGAGTTTTTATGTACCTTCCCTTTATAGATGTAAACAGTTGAAAACTGTTTTTTGGGGTGTATGTTTGGTGGGATAATTAATGAGATATAGACTATTTGAATTCTGAATTTAAAGCTAGTTGCAAAGGCTTTATTCATATGAATGGTTTTCTAGGAACGAATTTACAAAGTAATATTTCCTTTTTTATTAAAATTTATATTATGTAGGAAATACGAGAAGCAGTTTGTTTAGGTAGTAAATAGAATTTATTATTTTCTAAATAATTAAAGTCAATTATAACTACAAAAATATTTATTTAATTAGCCAGGATTAGCCTGGTGTGGTGGCTCGTGACTCTGTAGTCCTGGCTACTCAGGAGGCTGAGGCAGGAAGATCACTTGAATCCAGGAATTTGAGGGTAACAGTTAGCTGTGAGCCATGCCACTGCACTTCAGCCTGGGCCACAGAGCGAGGCTTTGTTTCTAAAAAAAATACTTAAAAAAAAATACTTAAAGTGAATTATTTTTTTCTTACTCTGTATCTGAATTTATAAATAATTATTATATTATAAAGGTTTTTTTTTCCTAGCTGTTCAACAACATTTATTAAGGAATCATACTGAAGGCTTAATGCACTTTACTTCAGAGTTCATGGGAAAAAATTGTGTGGTGATATGTTGTTACCACTTGAAGCTCAAAATATGCCAGTCACAGTCCTTTCCTCCCTCCTCTTTCATAATGAAGGACAAGATAGAAACTTAATTAGTTTTGAGATCCTCTGTGCGTAGGAGATAAATTCCTCCAGGATTATAAATTCCTCCAGGATTAAACGATGCCAAAAATAATGCTAATTTCATTCTTCCCCTTAAGGTTTTGAGTAGAAATCCAATAAAACATTATTATAAATGTATGTTAAATATCCTCTCTCATCTTGTTTTGTAATAAGGAGTATAAAGTTACAGAGGTCAAGGTCTTTTTACTGTTATAACCCACTGTCCAACAGGAAGCACATAATACATTCTTCCAGTGGTTTTAATTTTTCTGCATAAAATAGAATTACCAATTTTAAGGGAAATAGAATGAACAGACACCAGTTTCTGTGAACTTGAATAACATGTCATATAATTATTTCTTCTGTTGGTAGAAAAAGATGCTTCATGGTAATAGTAATTCAAGCCTGGAAAGGTAGTAATGCTGGCATTCTGGACTATTGTCTATGTCCTATCATCATTTTTCATCACTTCTGACTATTCTTTATTCCTAGAAAATCATAGCAAGTGTGGTAGGTTGACTGAATGTGTAGACTGGTTTCCGTCTGAGTTTATTTCTGTATACTGAACCCGTAGCAATGTGTCATGCACCCTGTTTAGACAATGATGTATGTTATCTTTTTTTTTTTTTTTTTTTTTTTTTTGAGACAGTCTCGCTCTGTTGCCTGGGCTAGAGTGCCGTGGCATCAACCTAACTCACAGCAACCTCAAACTCTTGGGCTCAAGCAATCCTTCTGCCTCAGCCTCCCAAGTAGCTGGGACTACAGGCATGCACCACCATGCCCGGCTAATTTTTTCTACATATTTTTAGTTGTCCAGCTAATTTCTTTCTATTTTTAGTAGAGACGGGGGTCTCACTCTTGGTCAGGCTGGTCTTGAACTCCTAACCTCGAGCAATCCTCCCGCCTCGACCTTCCAGAGTGCTGGGATTACAGGTGTGAGTCACCGCGCCCGGCCTACAATGACATTATGTTATACAAATGTTTTCTTCCAGTCTGTGACTTTTTATTTTCTTACTAGCAAAAGCTTTTAATTTAATGAAATCCAACTTAATCAATTTTTTCTTTTATGGTTCATGGTTTTTGTGTTCTAAAAAATCTTTACTTAATTGAAGGTCACAAAGATTTCTAAGATTTTTTTCTCAGGGTATTTATAGTGTGGGTTTTATTTTAGGTCAGTGATTCTTTTTGAGTTAATTTTTGGATATGGTACAAAGTTGAAAATATTCTCCTGCGTCTACTGAATTACCTTGGCACCTTTGTTGAATTCCTGACAAAATCGATAATTTTCTAGAAAAATATAATTTGCCAAAGTGTCTCAAGAAATAAAAATCCCATGTAGACTAGTGTTAAAATGTGTCTAGGCCTAGAGGGTTTATGGGCAATTTAATTCATATTGATGGAGCAGATAATTACAGTAGTCCCTCCTTATCCACAGGAGATATGTTTTAAGACCCCCAGTGGATGCCTGAAATCCTGGATAGTATTGTATCCTACATATACTATGTTTTTTCCTATACATATGTACCAGTGATAAAGTTTGAATTATAAGTTAGACACAGTAAGGGTTTAAAAACAATAACTAATAATAAAATAGAGCAAGTAAGTAAAATAAGGGTTACTTAAACACAAGTACTGCAATAGTACTAGAGTCTGTCTAACAACCAAAATGGCTACTAAGGCAACTAACAGGGCAGGGAGCCTATACTATGTGGATACGCTGGGCAAAGACATGATTCATGTCTTGGGCAGGATGATGCAGGATGGTGTGAGATTTTATCATGCTTCTCAGAATGGCAGCCAATTTAAAACTTATGAATCGTTTATTGCTGGAGTTTTCCATTTCATAGCTTTGGACTGATTGACTGTGGGTAACTGAAATTGCAGAAAGAGAAATTAAGGGATAAGAGGGGACAACTGTATAATGCTATATCAACCATAGCAGATCAGAGAAAGAGATAGAAACTGTATCTATTTATTTTATAAATAGATATCTATTTATTATAAATATTATTTACTATTTATTATAAATAGATATCTATCTATTTATTTTCTGTATTTATTTTATAAAGTTAGCAGAATCTTGATAACTAAAAGCTGACAAGGATAGTATAAAAAGTACATTTGTTCTATCTCACTTAATGAATATGTAGTTATAGAAAGTTGACATAGGCCGGGCGTGGTGGCTCACGCCTGAAATCCTAGCACTCTGGGAGGCCGAGGCGGGTGGATTGTTTGAGCTCAGGAGTTCGAAACCAGCCTGAGCAAGAGCGAGACCCCGTCTCTACTAAAAAAAATAGAAAGAAATTAATCGGACAACTAAAAATATATAGAAAAAATTAGCCGGGCATGGTGGCGCGTGCCTGTAGTCCCAGCTACTCGGGAGGCTGAGGCAGGAGGATCGCTTGAGCCCAGGAGTTTGAGGTTGCTGTGAGCTAGGCTGACGCCACGGCACTCTAGCCCGGCAACATGGTGAGACTCTGTCTCAAAAAAAAAAAAAAAAAAGAAAGTTGACATAAAATACTTGCAGATCAAATCTAACAAATCGACAAGGCACGGTGGCTCATACCTGTAATCCTAGCACTCTGGGAGGTTGACCCAGGAGGATTGCTTGAGGTCAGGAGTTTGAGACCAGCCTGAGCAAGAGCAAGACCAAGACCCTGTCTCTACAAAAAATAGAAAAATTAGCCAGGCACGCTGGTACATGCCTGTAGTACAAGCTACTCGGGAGGCTGAGGAAGGAGGATTGCTTGAGCCTAGGAGTTTGAGGTTGCAGTGAGCTGTGATGATACCACTACATTCTAGCCAGGGTGACAAAGTAAGACTCTGTCTCAAAAAAAAAAAAAAATCCAACAAATCGTATTTTTTTCTGATTACAAAAAAACACATATTTCTTTGAGGAAAATTAGAAAATATTACATAAAGCAGAAAGTTTTAAATCACACTGGATCTTTCTTGCCAGTAATAGCTATTTGATAACATTTTGATATATCTACTTCTGTGGATTTTTCCTAGGGCGGTTATCTATATACAGTAGTTATATATTTTTAATATACTAATTTATAACTGCTCTTTTCATTTAATATGACAAATCTATAAATATATTGAAAGAATACGACTAGGTGAATTTTTTACATTTCTTAACATAGTTTAACATGATCAAGAATAGTTCTCTGGAGGATCACTTGAGCCCAGGAGTTTGAGGTTGCTGTGAGTGAGACTGATGCCGCAGCACTCTAGCCCAGACAATAGAGTGAGACACTGTCTCAAAAAAAAAAAGCAGAGTAGTTCTTTGAAACCAACGGATACCACTACATTTATCAGTGAAATACTGAAGAAATGTCCACTGCTACCCTTATTCAACATTATTTTGGGAGTTCTAGAGAGTAGAGTAAGACAAACGCTAATTAGATGTATGTTTCTAATAAAGAACAATATAACTGCATTTGTTGGTAGGTACTATTGTCTCTTCAGAAAAATACTCAAAGAGAATCAACTGAAACAAAGTTCAGTAAAATGGTTGGCTAACTACAAAATAAATGTTCCAAAATGAATTGTTATATAATGTATACAAGCATAATAAGTTACCTATAGAAAACTGAAATGGGCTAAAAGTCATTTACAATAACAACCAAAGTTATAAAATACCTAGGAGTGATCTTAACAACATGTAACCTATGATAAAACTAAAAATTTGCTGTAGGTAAGTAAATAGATCAAGTAATTACATCAAGTAATGGGAAAAATTGGGAAAATCATCAGTATCATTTATTCCTAAATTTATTATTACATAGATTAATACAACTTTAATAATTGAAGTGAACTCATATTTGCTTTTGATATTTGACAAAATGATTATAAAATATAACTAGAAAAAATTAAAATTAACTAGTTAACTACCCATTTTATTGGTTTATGACACCAGTGTGGTCACACTAACTTTTGTAAGGTCTTGGGTGTATTTTTGGACTATATTTTTGTTCCGTTGAACCATTTGTCAGTTTTTGCACCAGTTCTATGATATATTTGTTACTACGGTCGAAACAACTTCACTGATTTGATTCTTGTTTCTGCTCTGAGTACTGTCATGTTAAAAATGAATTTCATGATCAGAGCTTTGAATTGACTCAAAGGCAGGATAATTTTTACACTAACAGTTTGAAACATCAATAGAGTCCAGAACACATGGGTGCGTGTACATACATACACTTGCCGTAATTGAGGCTTCCATTGAAAGAAAGTAATGGTAGTATTAATATAATGAACCATCTTGTGGGGTGGTGCTAATGACCTCTAATTCCTCATTGAAGATTTGTGGCAGGGGGGTTTCCTCATCAAACCAGTATGTATCTTGTGGTAGACAGTGACATCATATCAGATTGTAATCTGTAGCTATAGCTTTCTTTTTCTATTGCATAAAAAGATTAATATTATGTTTGACCTATTTAAGCATTTTAATTACCCTATAAATAGGATAATTTATTTTTATTCTTAAATATTTAAATAATAATGACACCTACATTTCTATCAAATTGATTTAAAAATCGATAACATTAAGACACATTTTACAAAATAAAATATTTTATAAAACAAAATGTGTCCTATTTAAGTTTCGTAAGTGTCATATTTAGGTTTCCTTTGATGCTTCTATAGTTTTTGTTTTTCTTTTTTGATCTCCCAAAAGAATTTAGATGCTATAGAACAGGCCGGTAGGTCTGGCTGTTTTCTTTGGTCCACCCCAACCCCCACCTCCGCCTTCCCCACCTAGGGGTCAGTGTTTTTCCTCTTCACTTTATAGCTCAACAATCAAAGGGCATGAACAGCAAGAAATCTTAAGAATTATGTCTTAAATAGTGTAAGAAAAAGGGGCACCAAAGAAAGGACATTCTTGCTAGGATGAAGAGCTTTGCTTAATACTAAAGCCATGTACTTGTTTAGTTCTGGTTATAATCTCACAATGCATCCAGGCTAGATGGCTTAATGTTGGTTATAATGAAGGCCAGTTAGTGTCCTAACCCCACCCAAAAGGTGAATGAATGGTGGATGGATGGATGATTGGCTGACTGAATGATATATTAATTCATTTAATAAATTTGTGTTGGGTCACTGCCCTACCTGCCTTAAAGGAAAAAAAATGAATAAGATACAAAACTTACTTGTATATCATATATACAGTGGGCGCTACATATCCAAGGGTTCCACATCCCATTTCAACCAACTGTGGATGGATAATATTTGGGGGAAAAAAACCATACAAATTTTGAAAAATACTGCTTAACAATAATTTACATTGCATTTGCATTGTATTAGGTATTATAAGTAATCTAGAGATGATTGAGAGTATATGGGAGGTTGTGCATAGGTTGTATACAAATACTTTGACATTTTATGTAAGGGACTTGAGCATCTGAGTCCTGGAACCAATCCCCCTGGGATACCTAGGGATGACTGTATTTCCTGTATCTGTGGTCTTTAAACAGTTTAGTGGTAATTTCTTTAGGGAGAGTTTTTTGTTTTATTGTTTTTGTTTTGTATCTAAAAGGAAAATTTGGCAAACACAGGGAAATAGGAAGAACTAGAGGCTTCTTAACTACCTTTTAATATATGGTCACAAAACATACTTGTACATTGCTAATAATACTCCAAGTAGTGTAAATGTCAGTGAAAGGTTATGTAAACCTGTGCTTCAGTAATTTGGGTTTCTCATTAAAGATTTGGACTAGACAGTTTTGGTTGTATATCTAGGTTTATAGTGTAGCAAAGAATGGAGACTCAGATGCAGATTACGTAGATAACGAATCCTAGCTTTGCCAGTTATTAAGTTGTACAAGTTCACTCCTTGTGGCTCAGTTTCATCATCTATAAAATGGGGATGATAAATGGTATCTTTCTCATAGACTTGTAAGAATTAGACAAGTTAATATATGTAAAACACTTAGAACAGTCCTTGGCACGATACTAGTAACATGCTCAATTAGTCTTAGCGATTATTATTATTATTATTAGAGAATGGGGAGAAAGGATGCATGGGTAGTTGAATTTAGTTTGAATTTTTCTAAGCTTTAGCTTTCTTTTCATCAAATCTTTTGTTAGAGTTACTCATATGTTACAATAGATCAATTTAAAGTTAATAGGCTGGGTGCGGTGGCTCACGCCTGTAATCCTAGCACTCTGGGAGGCCAAGGCGGGTGGATCGCTCAAGGTCAGGAGTTGTGACCAGCCTGAGCAAGAGCGAGACCTCGCCTCTACTAAAAAATAGAAAGAAATGATCTGGACAACTAAAAATATATATATATAGAAAAAATTAGCCAGGCATGGTGGCACATGCCTGTAGTCCCAGCTACTCAGGAGGCTGAGGCAGAAGGATCGCTTGAGCCCAGGAGTTTAAGGTTGCTGTGAGCTAGGCTGACGCCATGGCACTCTAGCCTGGGCAACAGAGTGAGACTCTGTCTCAAAAAATATATGTAGCCGGGCGTGGTGGCTCACGCCTGTAATCCTAGCACTCTGGGAGGCCGAGGCGGGCGGATCGTTCTGAGCTCAGGAGTTCGAGACCAGCCTGAGCAAGAGCAAGACCCCGTCTCTACCAAAAATAGAAAGAAATTAATCGGACAGGTAAAAATATATATAGAAAAAATTAGCCGGGCATGGTGGCACATGCCTGTAGTCCCAGCTACTCGGGAGGCTGAGACAGTAGGATTGCTCGAGCCCAGGAGTTTGAGGTTGCTGTGAGCTAGGCTGACGCCAAGGCACTCGCCCCAGGCAAGAGAGTGAGACTCTGTCTCCAAAAAAAAAAAATATATATATATATATGTATAGTAAAGTTAATAGTATTTTATTTCTTTGTGTTCTATTATTGCTGATAGCAGTTTTTACAATTTAATGAAATAATCAGAAACCAAGAAACAGGAATCAAGGGGAGAAGAAACAGAGACCAGAAATCAGCTTTGACTAATTAAAAACCGGTAGTGTTATAGTTTAGTCCTTCTAAATGTTTCTCTTAGGAACTAGAAAAGCAGAGGTATTTTTAATTAACTTTTTTAAATCAAAAAGCAACTATAATTAAAAGAATGTGTTGTTGGAAGCATATGTAGAAGTGAATTTATAATAACATGTAATCCATAGCTAGTAAGGTAATTTCAATCAAGGCTGTCTTTTATTTTGCTTTTTGTCACAAAACTGATCAGTGATTTATTAGCTGTTCATTACCTACAGGCCTGGCACATCTCCCAGCATAATTACACCATAACCCAAAAGGGACACATAGGCAGACCTTTCCCTGGGAGGAGTGAAAGATCCTATTCTCCCTCTGCCTCCCTCTATTTTTTTCATGTATTTATTGAATGCCTACTATGTGCTGAATACTATGTTACTCGTTGAGAATATAAGGACAATTTCTGCTTTCAGAGAATGTACAGTTTAATAGGAGAGACCAATGAATAAATAGATAAGTGTTATATACCCCTATATGTAGAGGTATATTCAGGTGACTTTGAAGCACAGAAGAGTGCCTAAATCAGTCTTAGATGTAGAAAGTTTCAAGGGAGCCTTCCTTAAGGAAGTGACACATAAAACTGAATTTTGAAGGCTTGGGGGTTAGGCAGAGTAGGGATTAAGGGGAGGGAGAGACAGAACAGTGAATGCATAAGTTGGTAGACCTGGGAGGGTATGGCATAGTTTAGGAACCCCAAGTGCTTCAGTGGAACTAAAGACTAGGGCAGATGGGAGAGAGGGGTAAGAATAGACACTGGGTCCAGTCTTAACTGGTTTTTTGTAAGCTGTGGAGAACATTATTAAATTTATATTGTTATAAATATCACTGTAGGCTGGTCTGATGGTAGTAGGTTATCAGAACTTATTAACATTAGTGTCGTTAAAGTTGGTATTCAACCCCCCACTGTTAAATTTGACTGGCTTAAAAAAAAAAAAAAAAAGATCACTGTGGAACCAGTGTTGAGAATAGATTAGAAAAGGACAAAACTGGAAACCAGTAAGAAAGAAATTATTCCTGCCCTAAACATACATAGGAGGATGTCAAATTTGAAAGCTAGCTGTGTCCATAAACAGATTCTGTCAGACCTAGAAGATTTGTAGATTATGTAAAGATACAGACTTTTCCCAAGCAAATCCCAGAAGAATCATTTCAGCCCTTTATCTTTTTCCACTTTTCTTTTCATTCGCTTTAAATCAACAAAACAAACTAGTTGTTAGCTCTTCTGGATTTTAGGATAGCAGTATTCTGGAGGCTGTTGGTGCCTAGGCTAGGTGTTTATAGCTATTGGATCCTATTTAATTTAGAGCTTTTTCGATAAAAGAAATTATTTTTAGGCTGAAATAACAATCATCAAATTTGCCTTTTGGAAGATTTTGTTTGGTGGCTACATTCTCACAGACTCAGCATGCTAATAAAGTATTTCAGAAATGTTGGTTTTTCAGAAAGATCAAACTAAGATTAGCCTAGTTGCTTTAGGATAGACTGGTAAACAAAGGCACAAGTTGTCTGTATTTTCCTCTGACCTCACTATATTCTTTTCCTTAAATGTTAATGTGTTTGAGATGCTATTATTTTTTAATGAGATTTAGAAGCCAAGATATGTATAATCCAAAACATAATTTCTCTTTGACTTTAAAAATTGTGTGCATAACTTCCCACCCCTCCCACCCCCCATTGCCTCACTTTCTGTGATTGTGAAAAATTGAGGGTTTTGAGGGAAGGGAATGGTATGAAAGAGATATGGATATTTCATACATGGAAAACAAAAAGTGTTTTTGAATTACTGGCTGGACTGTGTTTGATAGAAACACCGTTTAAATAGTCATCCTTAGTTCCTTTGCAGGAATTACTATTGACTCGTAGTGTAACCAAGTGTTCGTTACTCAGACTTTTTATTTAGTAGAGGATGAAGGCTATATTCTGCACATGTATATTTTTGCTTAAGGAGATTCCTTGTTGGGAATTTCTGGATAACTTTTAAAAACGTTATAGCTATCATCAGACATTTATTATATTCCCACTGGATATGTAGTGTTGGTAGTATGTTTCTCACTTGAAGTGAATTTGAGAGCCAAATGAGTTAGAAAGAGTTATGAAAGAGAGAGAAGGAAGATTAAGTGGCAATGGCTTAGTAGTCATCTCTGAGTCAGCAGCAATGAATGTCACTTTACTGGGAAACATTCAACATGTTTCAAAATCCTGTGATGGGAGCTCCTTGATTTCTGACTGGTTAGTTTCTATACATCATTGATACCTCTTTGTTCCTTAATAGAGGTCAGTTGGGACTTGTTTTTATGACTATCATTTGATTTTATAAAGTACTTTTTTTCCTTAAGATTAAGACTCCTTAATCACTTTTATTGTAATTTCATGAAATACATCTTCAGCTTATGAAAAAGTACCATTTGGATTAGAAAGAATGGATGGCCAGAAAGACGGAGGTTGTTAATTTTCAACTGACAGCAAATTAGTGTAATTCTCAGTAAGTCTTTTGGTGAAATAAAACCATTCTTGGTTCCCTAGGCTTTAAATTGTTAATATTCACAGACTTTAACAGAGTGTTGTTAGAAAAAGTAGTAGTAATTCAGTTGCTAAACAATCAGTATCAAAGATTGTGAGTATAATAAATAGCTCAGTGGTTTGAAACTGAATAAAAGGAAACTTTTTTTTCAACTGTCAAGATTTCTTCAAAGTATACTGCCTGTTAGGGTGGAGTGCTGGTGCATGGGGGTTTGCAAAAAATTTCTCTAAACAAAGATTAGAATAGAAAGAAGTTTATCTTACTTTTTCCCAAGTGGAAAAAGGGCCAACACGGTGAAAAGGAGGAAGGGGAAGAGTATGTTGGCCAAGAGAATCAGGTATTCAGGCTTTTTATTTAGGAATCGTAAAAGGGGAATGAAGATGCCTGATGGCTATAGCCGAATCAACAGTGTACTGTGAACACTGCATCCACTTCTCTCTTTCTTCTCAGCAAACACGTAATAACAGAAGTGGCTATCGGGTATCAAAGATCTAGTTTATGATCTATCCCTTAAGATATGATTTTGGGCAGGATCTGTAGCCTGAAGTTTGTCCCCCCTGCTGTTGTCTGAGAGCCTCTCAGGAACACCTCGAGGCTATAAAACAAGTTATAAAGGCATTGAACTGCTGAATGTAAAGAGAAAGATTTATATTTCCTTTCTGTCTTTTGGCTTTTTTCAGATGTTTATGAAAACAAAGTACCTGCGGCGGGCCTGTCAGCTAGGGAGAGAAAGAGCAGAGAGCAGGAAGAGAGCTCATGATTGATTCTTAGATGTTATTAGGAAATTGTAGGATTAGATATTTTCCTGTTATTTCAGCAAGGCTGCCCCTTTCACTGCCAATAGCAGTTGGTACTCTGGAAGATACACATCACATGCTAGTGAAATGTGGAATTAGTTCTTTGAGATACTGTTATTACTGAAGACTTCTGAGTGTGCTTTAAAAATCCTTTAGGTTCAGCATGTCCAGTGGAACTTTCTGCAGTGATGGAAATGTTCTGTGTCTGCACTCTCCAGTCTGAGCACCTGAAATGTGGCCAATACAACTGAGAAACTGAATTGTAAATTGTATTTCATTTTAATTAATATAAATGTAAATCACACGTGGCTTGTGGCCACAGTATTGGACAGTACACATAGATATTTGAGAATTGAGCAACACATTTAGTAGCCAATACTCCTCTACCAGTGATTGAAATGCACTATACTGTAGTTAGTATTTATTTTCGGTATACCTGGAAATGTTGCTTTTTATTTTGCTTCCATTAAAACTGAAGAGACTATAATGTTAGGAAGATGACAAAGGAAGTTAATTAAGGAATGTGTTTTTACTTCAGATCTTTGCATCTACCCAATGAGGCTCTTATGCTCGCCCATTTTATAATTTAGCACCCTCTATTTCAGCCCACTGTATCTCCCTTTCCTCCCTTTTTTCCTGTATAGCACTTATCACTATCTAACATACTAGGATGAGGGCAGGGATTTTTTTTTTCCTCTCTGTATTCACTGTTGTGTCTCAATACCTAGAAAATACCTGACACTTTAGAGGTGCTTGGCAAATATTTGTGGAAAGAATAAATGAGGGTTATAGTTTTCCAATAACCTTAATCCAATTCATTTAACATTTATTTTGCATTATATGGCAAGCATTGAGTTAGATTAGTTATATAAGGTACACTATGACCACTACCCTTTCTGTAATAAAATATTTCTTTGAACCATTATTTGAATTTTTTTTTTTCCTGAGGCAGAGTCTCATTCTGTTACCCTGGCTAGAGTGCAGTGGGTTCATCATAGCTCACTGCACCCTCAAACTCCTGGGCTCAAGCGATCCTCCTGTCTCAGCCTCCCGATTAGCTGGGCCCACAGGCCTGTACCACCACACCTGGCTAATTTTTCTATTTTTTGTAGAGACGAGGTCTCTCTTTTGCTCTGGCTGGTCTCCAACTGCTGACCTCAACTGATCTCCCACCTCAGGCTCCCAGAGTGCTGGGATTACTGGTGTGAGCCACTGTGCCTGGCCTGAACCATTATTTGAAACAGAACACTGAATTGGCTAAATTCTTGGTTTAACCCAAGGGGCCTTGTCAATAATTTGAGTCAACTGCCTAATGTCACATGGTGATTTAAAGTTCCATCAATGTCATTTATTTATTTTATTTTTTTTTTTTTTTTTTTTTGAGACAGAGTCTTACTCTGTTGCCCAGGCTAGAGTGCCGTGGCGTCAGCCTAGCTCACAGCAACCTCAAACTCCTGGGCTCAAGTGATCCTTCTGCCTCAGCCTCCCGAGTAGCTGGGACTATAGGCATGCACCACTATGCCCAGCTAATTTTTTCTATATATATTTTTAGTTGTCCAGCTAATTTCTTTCTATTTTTTTAGTAGAGATGGGGTCTCGCTCTTGCTCAGGCTGGTCTCCAACTCCTGAGCTCAAATGATCCTCCCGCCTCAGCCTCCCAGAGTGCTTGGATTACAGGCGTGACCCACCACCCCCCGGCCCCCATCAATGTCATTTATATCCTCCTCTCACTTCCCATTTTCCCTTATCCCCACAACGTATGAATCTTTTTTGCTCACTTATTTTTTCTGCATTTTCTCATCTCCATTCAGCTAATTCTCGCTTTCCTGCCTTTCCACTGATTTTACTGTACCTTAAGGAACTCCTCAAATCCTTAACCCAACTGTAGAAAAACACTTTTACCTTTCTTAACCTAAACTTTTCTTATTTACTATAATTTCTTATAACTCCTTCCTCAGTTCTAGAAGCATCTTTTTACCCCCAGGGGTATCCTCAAGAGCTTATTCTCAAAACAAAAACTTAAAGAGAAAACAAAAAGGCAGAATCCCTGTAGCTCTAATTTCTCAGACTGAGATCTTTCATTCTGTGGAGCTAAAAGCAGTCCTGCTGGCATAATTTCAGTTTCTCTGTCCCATAAACATAGTGCAACATATTGTGAGTTTATAAACATATACATTACTTCAAGCCTGCTATTATTGAGAGCAGAAGAGATGATGGAGCTGCTGTGATCTAAAAGCATAATGGAACCTCCCCAGTTTTTCCTAAAGAACTGTGGTGGTTAAATTTAGCCATCAGGGATGTGCGGGGTTCATTTATGTAAAAAATCTAAATGGAGGAAAAGGAGCCAAAATATATTAAGCACCTTTAATCATCAGAGAGTCCTTAGAGAGTTCTCTTATTTAATTCTCATAGCAACACTATGAGCAGGTATCTCCATTTTGCAATGTGTAGACCAAGGTGCAGAAAGTTAAGTAACTTGTCTAGAGTCACCTAATCAGTAAATGGGAAAGCTGAAATTGTACATAGTTGTATGTGACTCCAAAGCCTCTGCTTTCTTCTTTTGGTAAACCCTGCTGCTTTCTGTTAAGTGGGTATCAGGCAGGGAACAAGAGTTACGGTATTTGATGTAGAATGAGAGGTAGTTTTGCTTTATGCATCCAGTGAGCCAGCCACAGAAAGAAACCAGTATTATTTGGGTAAGTGGCATGAGTATCCAGTGATTCCAGTGGCCCTACCTTAACTTTAACCTTCTGTCTCTTTCAGCCTATTCTTCAGGCTAGTTCACGTGAAGTATAAAAGCTTTCTGCTAAGGATCTTGAGGTTAACAGTCGTGATTAAATGACAGTTTATGTGACAAATTTGTTAATATGACAAATTTGTCTCCTTTGTTACCACTTGCAAAGCAGTACAGTCTCAAAAACAATCATGAACAGGCCATATTTTTCCACATAAGTGACAGTTTCACAGCAACTCTAAGGATTGTTTGGAATAATAGAATAGTCAGTGGTCACCACATTTCTTCTAGCCTCCATCAGTGGAATTTTTCACTTTAATTGCCTTTTATGACTAGATTCTATGAGCAAAGTTTAAAATTAAAGAATGCTATTTCTTTCCTTATACTCAAGGTTAATAAATACTTGTTGCATGTACACTATGTACCACGTTGTGCCAAGCATTGAGGGTTTAAGGATAAATACATCATGGTCCCTGCCCACAAAGATTCTCTAGCCTAATAGAGAAGTCTGAAGATTATTGCAGTTCACGGTGGTGTGTCCAGCAAGACCATGGTCATGATCAGCCCTTTACCTCTCCAATATTATCTCTTGATGCTTGTACCCTTTTCTCACTTCTGTCATCCCTTCTATGGCTGACTTTCAGATTTTAGATGTCACTTCAATCAAGATATTTTCTCTGACCTCAAGACAAAACTAGACACCCTTACCCCCTTCATGTGTTTGCTTAGTACCTAAGTACTCATTATACTCTATTGTAGGTCTGTTTACTTGAACCGAAAGCACCTTAAGGGCCAAACTTGTATTTTAGCACCAACCTAGTGCTGGGCACATAATCAGGGTTCATGAAGTCTTTATCGGAATTCTGCTTGAGTGACCAAGGAACTTCTTATAAGGCAGGAAGCAGCATTGAGCCAGTTACTAAAGGATGAGGAGTTTCCCAGGTGGACCTGGGAAAGAAATTCTAGGATAAGGGAACAATTTATGCCAATAGATGAGATAATGAAGAGTTTTCAAATGACTAGCAATGCTTTCTAATTTCTGCAGGGAGTTTGAGGCACAAGTTATTCGTTGTAGGATATTATCTCCTGTAACTATCCAGAGCCAGCCAAATTGAGTAGATCAAGGACTAAAGAAAAGGAAGCTGATCTTTCCCTCAATTATATATCCAGAAGTTGAAAATTAGTCTTTTATGTGAATATGTATTTGTATGATCCACTTATAATTTCTGGTGGTCATGTTTTCCTAGAGTAAAGTGACTTTCTTCCTAACTTCTCACTAGAGCTTACCTCCCTGAGACATCTTAGGCCATAAGAAAGAATTATGCTGAATTAAGCTGGGGGAAATGTAATTAAAATAGCTAAGAGCTTACTCTCCTAGGTGATCCAATTTATATTAGTACTTCAACATAAAAGTACATTTAAATTAAAGCATTATACTCTTGGGATTGATCTTATAAACTGTTTATTGAAGATATAAAGCATATAAGTACGCTCTCATGTTGGTATATGATTTGTCATATGCATTTGTCAATGAAAAGTTTGGGAATTGTAAATATCACTAAAAGTTTCGAATCTCTAGATGAATGTTTTTACTAGAAGAGAAAATAGAGTCTAAAAAATGGTGAGGTCAGCCGGGTGCCATGGCTCACGCCTGTAATCCTAGCACTTCGGGAGGCTAAAGTGGGGGAATTGCTTGAGGTTGGGAGTTGGAAGAACAGCCTGAGAAACATAGTGAGACCTTGTCTCTACAAAAATATAATACCAAGGAAAAATCAGCCAGTCCTAGCTGCTTAGGAGGCTGAGGCAGGAGGATCACTTGAGCCCAAGACTTGGAGGTTCCAGTGAGCTATGATCGTGCCACTGCACCCCAGCCTGGGCAACAGAGCAAGACCCTGTCTCAAAAAAAAAACAAAACCAACTTCTGAGGTCAAGAAAACTTATAGTTACCTCCTTGTTTTTTCCTTTGGGTGTTAAATCTGAGGAAGAAAATATCTCTAAGCAAAATAATCAATGAAAATGTTTCATATGGAAGAAATTAGTGACATAGTTTATGCCTGAGCATAAATATAATGGGGTTATGTTCTGAACCCCATTCCTGCCCAACCCCGCAAGGCAAAGTATTCTTGAATTTAAAATCTTAATTTCTGGCTGGGCATGGCGGCTCATGCCTGTAATCCTAACACTTTGGAAGGCCAAGGTGGGAAGATTGCTTGAGCCCAGGAGTTCGAGACCAGCCTGAGCAAGAGCAAGACTCTATCTCTACAAAAAATAGAAAAATTAGCTGGGCATGGTGGCACACACCTATAATCCCAGCTACTCAGGAGGCTAGGGCAGGAGGATCCCTTGAGCCCAGGAGTTTCAGGTTGCACTGAGCTATGATGACACCACTGCACTTTAGCCTAGGTGACAGAGTGACTCTATCTCAAAAAAAAAAAATCTTATTTTCTTAATTCAAAACTGTAAAATTTTTAATTTTTTATAACTAAAGTCTCAACTAGTAAAAGAAAGAAGTATTATACATACACTTAGAGATCATAGTTTTCAAATGAAAATACACATTCTCACCACAAGTTAATTCACTAAAATACAATTTTTTCTTCTTCTTTTTATAGACAGAGTCTTGCCTTGTTACCCAGGCTAGAGTGCATTGACGGGCTCATAACTCACTGCACCCCTTGAACTCCTGGGCTCAAGCAATCCTCCCACCTCAGCCTCCCGAAGCGCTGAGATTACAGGCATGAGCCACCACTCCCAGCCTCTAAAATATAATTTTTATGGTGAAATAAAAACACCAATCACCAAGTTCCAAAAAGAACTCTGGCCCAGACATGAACAGCAAAAGCCTACTATGATCTCAGTCTGTCTTTAGCAGTGAAGCCCAATGACTAACATATAAGAAAATTCAAACTGTATTTAGTTCAGGAAACGAAGGATAAAATCTTTCCCATCTTCTGGACAGAAGCTGGCAAAGATATTCCACAATGGCTTACTGCTTACTTTAACAAATCAGGATTGGATAAACATGTACAAGAAACAATGGCTTATTGATGAGAAATTTAGTTCATGTTTATGCAGCCTGCTTTGGAGCATTCTGTGCGGTTGGCCAATGGTCTCCTTAAGTTTCTCTATTGAACACCGTCTGTGGAACTGTTCAAATCTAGGCTTTTAGGAAAAGAATATCATTGGTATGCTTAGCTCTTTCTAGGCTACATGCTGTATTTAGAAACAGTTCTTCAATAAAACAAGGCTCTGGTTAGAAGGCTTCAAGTGCTGTCTAAATCTAAACAGTAGCTTAGATTCCATTGCCTATTAAATCTTATTTTTCTAAGGCCTTTCTTGCTCTTTCCCTAAATAAAATAGGGGTTGGGCACAGTGGCTCATGCCTGTAATCCTAGCATTCTGGGAGCCCGAGGCAGGAGGATTGCTTGAGCTCAGGAGTTCCAGACCAGCCTGAGTAAGAGCAAGACCCCATCTCTACTAAAAATAGAAAAATTAGCTGGACATCGTGGCACTTGCCTGTAGTCCTAGCTACTTGGGAGGCTGAGGCAGGAGGATTGCTTGAGCCCGGGAGTTTGAGGTTGCTATGAGCTAGGCTGTTGACACAGCACTCTAGCCCAGGCAATGGAGAAAGAGACTATCTAAAAAAAAAAAAAATAGGAAAAGATCCACAAATTTTAATCCTGTTATTTTCCCCCATTCCTTGAGGCACTAAGCTGTGAAGGAAATGTACTCTAAAAAGGGAGTATCTTTTATTAGCTGACAAATAATAAGAGATATTTGTCTGCTTCTCATAAAGTAAGACTTTGCATTCCTAAAATATAATTCATGGAGGCTGGGCGCGGTGGCTCACGCCTGTAATCCTAGGAGGCAGGCGGATTGTTTGAGCTCAGGAGTTTGAAACCAGCCTGAGCAAGAGCGAGACCCCGTCTCTACTAAAAATAGAAAGAAATTAATCGGACAACTAAAAATATATAGAAAAAATTAGCGGGGCATGGTGGCGCATGCCTGTAGTCCCAGCTACTCGAGAGGCTGAGGCAGAAGGATTGCTTGAGCCCAGGAGTTTGAGGTTGCTGTGAGCTAGGCCGACGCCACGGCACTCTAGCCTGGGCAACACAGTGAGACTCTGTCTCAAAAAAAAAAGTGTGTGTGTGTGTGTGTATGTGTGTATATATATATATATATATCTATATATATCTATAGATATATATATATAATTCATGGAAAACTAGAATGAATTCAAGGCTTTTACTTGTTAATTTTAAAGCCATTAATGGGCTAGTATCTTCCTATCTCTCTGCTTGTCTGCTTACCTGTTAGCACAATATAAATATTGTTTGTCAGAAGAAAAATGAGGCCTGGCAACGTGGCTCACGCCTGTAAGCCTAGCACCTTGGGAGGCTGAGCGGGGAGGATCGCTTGAGACCAGGAGTTCAAGACCAGCCTGAGCAAGAGCAAAACCCCATCTCTACAAAAAATAGAAAAATTAGCCAGGCGTGGTGGTACATGCCTGTAGTCCCCTTAGCTACTCGGGATGCTGAAGCAGAAGGATCACTTGAGCCCCAGAAGCTTGAGGTTGCAGTGAGCTATGATGACACCACTGTACTTTAGCCTGGGAGACAGAGCCAGACTCTGTTAAAAAAAAAAAAAGGAAAATGAAACATGGTGGGGGAACATGTATTGGTTTAGCACATAGGCAGCAGACTTAGCATTCCTGAGAAATTTGTTGTTGTAGAGTATGGACTTCGTGGAAACATGAATATTTCTTTAGGCGTTTAAATATTGCCTGGACCATTTATATAAGATCTGAAATGAGTCCTGGAGTCAGAAACAGGAGACCTGAGTTGTAGTACTGGCTCTGAGCAAGGTATTTGACCTCTTTGAACCTGAGTTTCCTCCTTCTGTAATAAGAAGGAGATTGAGCCAAATGATCACTAAGTATCTTTTCATTCTTTTAAGGTTTATTGCCACCTTCACAATACCCCAGAATCAGCAGTGAGCCAAGCTAAGATTTGGCTTTTAAATTTGGCAGGTGGTTTTAGCGGCTATACCCAGGATCCATAAATCTATCTTGCCTATCTTGTTCTACTCTCGTATGGCCCTGTCTACATAAATCAGATTCTAAGGTACTGTTTCTAAGCCATGGTGTGTGTGTGCGTGTGTGTGTGTGTGTGTGTGTGTGTGTTTAATGTGCCTGGCTTTGAACTTAGCCAAATATTCAAGGTAATTCTTTTGTCTGGGCCTTTCCATCTGCATAACGTATCTGTACACCAACCATGGTTGTGTTCAGACTTCCTCCCTGGCCTGCTTCTTCCAATTTGCTCTCTGGATTCATGGTACAGAAATGTCATCCTCTTCCATTTCTGACTAACCTCTTTGTAATGATCATTTGAGTTTTTTACCATGTACCATTACCTGACAGCTCCTGACTTGGCCTCTCCTTTCTTAACTTGCCTTTTTACTGTAACAACTATGATTATTATTGCTTGTATTTATTGAGAGCTTTCTAGGTGCTAGGCACATTGCAAAGTGCTTTATTTATGTTGATGTCATTTAATCCTTTACAACTGCCTTGTACTGGTGAGTATTGTTATATACTTTTATAACACCAGAAAACTGAGGCTTAGAGAGGTAGCGTAACTTGCTTAGTGTTAACACTTCATAAGTGCTAGAGCTGGAATTAAAATTTCAGTCTG
>RJWJ010020137.1:0-29450 GCA_004363605.1 Indri indri | reverse complement strand
TCAGTTTATAAATTCATTAAGCTGAATACTTAGGGGACGTGTACTTTTCTGCATTGTTATATTTTGATAAAAATGTTAAAAAAGTAAATACTATTGCTCCCAAACAATGGATGGATAGTAAACTGGACCAGCCCTTTGAAAACAAATTTGTCATTCTGTATTAAAAGTCTCAAATTATTCACTGCCTTGACCCATTAACTCCACTAAAAGGAATTTATTTTAAGGAAATAATATAAAATATGCACCAAAAAAGACAAACAAAGATGTACACTGCAGTATTATTTATAATATGAAAGAAAAGTAGAAATAAGTAGCATGTCCAAATAAGGGAACAGACACTTACGGTATATCCACACAATGTAGTATTAACGTACTAGGCATTATTATGTTCCTAAGCATTGAGCTTATGAAGAGAGTTTAGTGAACAAATGATCAATTAAAAAAAGCCACAAATGATCAAACATGAATAGATGTACCAACCCATTAACAATCAAAGAAGTGCAGCTAAGAGACAGTTTTCCCAATTATACCAGGAGAAATGAAAAAGACTGATAATATCATACTTAGTGTTGGTGAGGGTGTTAAGGAATACAGAATCTGATATATTCTATTAGAAATATAATCTTTTTGTAACGTATTTTGAAAATATTAATATTTAAAATGTGTCTTCTCATTGAATTCTTTACTACTTAAATTATCTAGGTATGCTCACAAAGATGGTCACTGAAGGATGGTTTGCAACTACCAAAAATTAACAATAATCAAAATATTTACTAGTAAGTCAATGATTAAATAAACCCTAACAGAGACAGATTAGAGAGCAGGTTAAGAGCATGGTTTTTCATGTCAAATACCTAGGTTCAATACTTACTTATTCATTCATTCATTTATTTACAGAAATGGGGTCTCGCTGTCACCCGGGCTGGAGTGCAGCGGCGTAATCTCACTGTAACCTCCAGCTCCTGGGCTCAAGCCATCCTCCCACCTCCCATCCTCCCACCCTGAGTAGCTGGGGCTACAGGCACATGCCACCATGCCCAGCTAATTTTTTCTTATTTTTTGTAGAGACAGGGTCTGGCTATGTTACCCAGGCTGAACTCCTGGGTTATGGCCTCACTCCTGGCTATGTTATCCTGGCCTCACTCAATCCTGCCACCTAGGCCTCCCAAAGTGCTGGGATTACAGGCATGAGCCACCGTGCTTAGCCTAGTTATGCTTTTTAATAGCTGTGCAAAGTTGGGCAAATTACCCAACTTCTCTAAGTGTCTATTTCTTCGGTACATTTGGGATAGTATCTTATAGGGTCATGGTGGGGATTAATAAAGACAATACATGAAGCATGATTAGCAGTAGCCAACAATATAGTAAGTACTTAATAAACATTATCATATAAAATATGCCACTAATAAAAAGCATAATCTAAATCTGCTCCTGTCTAATACTGGAGCCACTAGCCAATGGCAGCTATTGAGCACTCGAAATGGGGTCAGTGCAAATGAGGAAGTGATTTTGTTTTCTTTATTTCAATAACTGAAGTTTAAATTCAGTTACTAGAAAACTTAAGAAAAAATGGGCTTATGAATCTACTTATTCTACTGTCAGTTCTGTTAAAACTCTAAATACAGATCAAGTATTTCCAATGAAAATTTCACATCTGAATTGAGATATGCTTTAAGTGTAGAATATATGCCAGATTTAAGAAATCTTATTATAAAAACTTAAAAAAATTTTAATCTCATTAACATTTCTTATTATTGATTACATGTTTAAATGATAATCTTTTAGATATAATGGCTTAGATAAAATATATTAAGTTTACTTGTTTCTTTTTACTTTTTAATGTGGTTACCTCTAGAAAAATAAAATAACATTAAGTGGCTCACATTATATCTGTATTGGACAGTGCTGCTCCACATAGATCTGTATTGATACAGGATTATGTCCACGACATACTTCTTCATAAAAAAAAAAAAAGACAAAATATTATGCCATTTAAGAGTTTGCATATTTCAATATGCTGGGAAAAATATACAAAACTGTTGACTGATTATTTCTAAAAAGTGGAATTAAAGAATGGAGGGGCATTTTCACCTTCCTTACCCATCAAAATTATTTGCATTTTTAAAATAGTAAGCACAAATTATTTTTAATTTAAAAAAACTAAAAATAAAAAATGCTACAATTTAACAACAGTATGATCACAATTATGTAAAAATACAACCGCCACACACTGGGAAGAAAATGACTAAGAGAAAATACAACGAAGTTTTGTGTTTGTGTATTATTTTGGGTTTAGGTTTCTTTTTCTACTTTTTCCTGTTGAAAAACTTTTCAAATTTTCATTAAGAAACCTGCATTATTGTAATGAAATATATATTTAAAAGTTCTGGTTTTTTAAATTTTCTGTTTAATAAAAACCATGTGTGGGGTGTGTGTGTGTGTGTGTGTGTGTGTGTGTGTGTGTGTGTGTGTGTGTGTGTGTGTGTGTGTGTGTGTGTGTTAGCCCTGATGAGGTAGATTCTTGCACAGCTGGGTAGTGGGCATCCTGTATGTGACGACCACAGGTAAAGAGATTTGGCTTTCACTTCTAAGATGGTGTTTTATCTAGGTTAAAAGTCACCAGATACCATACAACAGATCACCTTCATATCAGGATTTGGGATTTTAAACTATGCTACTAAACCATTTTAAACATTTTATAACAACCTATCATGCCAAAAACATAATTACTCATCTTCTTTCTAACACATGAAGTTTAGAACCAGCAGTGAAGAAGCAGTTAGTCCCAATAAAATATGGTTTATCTGCCAAAAGAACAACAAAATTTCCTGGTTATTTATGCCCTGTTTCCATTTCACACTGTCTTCTAAGCTGAATGAATGTGGCATCATAAATCTCAGGGCTTCCCATTCACAGCTCTCACATCCCAATGTCATCTGTGCACACACTGGATACCTTACCCTTTTTGATTAACCAAAACCATTGCTATCTTGACTTACAATTGACTGTATACAATTCTTGTGTTGAAAGAGGTTGCTTTTTTTGGGAAGGAGGGTAATAGTTCTGATGTTAAAATAGAGTATGTTAGTGAGGATCATTTCATTGATAAAACAGATCCAGAGAGGCTGAATGACTTACCATGATTAGAATTTAATAAGGTCACAGCTTAGCCTAGAACTCGGGTTTCTTTCATTGTTGTTCTGCCATATACTGCAAAACCTTTCACTACTAAAGTAAAACCAAAGTCACTTCTGGGGCATATTGCCCAAACATAAAAATTCCACATGCAGAAATCTTTGATGGATAAGTGACTACACAAATGTGCAAATAATTACCTCAAAAATATCAAGGATATGTATACAAAAACTAGAATATTTTGCTTTCTTCAGTAAAAACTACCAGCAAAACTTAATAAAAACTGCAAAAACTTAAAAGATGCTTGGAAAAACATACACGATGAGACTCTTCAAACCAGGGAGGCTAACTAAAAGCACAGCCAATGGATATTAATCAAAAAGAAACACAGGAGAAAGATTTACTTCTTCATGTAGAAGCAATAAATAAATAAATAAAATACCAAAAAACTGTACAGACTATCACTGATTCCTCTACCTAAAAGGAGAAAGCACTATTCCGAAAATAAGATCAAAATTTTAAAGCAACATTAAATGAAAGCCCCTGATAATAATATAATAACAGAGAAGCTAACATAAACGTGCACCAATTCCTAATCTGAATTTGGTCTTGTCTCAGTCCCCAAATCTGCTAACTCCTGAGGCAGATCAATCCTTTACCCAGAATGCAGAGATTCCTATATACACTGTTTAGCTCAGTGCAGTAATACTGAATCAGCACAAGGTGGGTTTTGTTTTTGTTTTTTATTTTTAAAAGCAAGTTAGCGTAATTGCTACTTCCTTCTCTTCTACAGGACTTTGAACAAGAATTTATTAAAATCAGATCAGCAAAAGCTCAGTTGGGTACTACTAGCCTACCACTAACAAATACTAACAGCTTCCCAAAAAAGGGTCATAAATTAAAACAAGAATGATTAGAAACCCTAAAATATTCAATTGGACCACACAGTTGAGCATGGATTAGATCTCAAATCTAGAAGGAACAGCAACATTTTGATGTATTGAGTTGATTTAGAATACTTCTTTCCAAGAATGTACTTTAAAAAGCTTTTCAGACATTAGAAAATGAACTTTGGATTCTACTTCTAATTATACCAACTAACTTAACTTTCAATATACTGACCTGTGAATTTCAATTTGCAAAATTCAGAAGTACTACCTTGCAGAAAGAACAAATATAATGATTAAGGTCAAGAATATTTTCTTCACTACGAGGCACCATTTAAACATTAACATCTACAGAAGTGTCCTTCAAAAACACCTACTTCCAAAAAAAAAAAAGCAAACTCCATTTACAAAAAAAAAAACTGAGGAATTTACTCATCTTACAAAAAATATGTCACTTAACAACAGGGCTTCCTCATCAGCATAGCGTTTTGAACTGGCTAGAAATTAGAGGGGTCTAATCCAAATGTTCATTGTATAGATGGGGCATCTGAGGTCCAGAGAGGTTTCTGCTACATTAAAACATGGGTTTATTTATAAACAATTTTGTATATGTATATAGAATGGCATGTACTGAATAAAACAAGAAACAAGAATATATAAAGTTCAATGATAATCTACGATTTGAAATAATTTCAAAAGGAAATCACATGATATAAAGTCTTTGGCAAACACACACCAAGGTTCCTGCCTAAGATGACTCTTAAAAAGCCATATGTTAGCACTGGTATGATCCCAAGTCTTTTTATTCAAGGAAGCTGCTTTCTAGTACATATGTTAAAGACAGCTGGTTCTCTTACATCTAGTTATGCTAATCAAATGGCTTAGCCACATAGTTTCAAAATACAAAATGACACAAGATTTTACTTAAATGATATTTTCTTTTAGATTCTTTAATAATGGGTATTATTCTAAATAATTTAGAACTAAAGATTTGTTCACTTGGATCATTTTTTACACTCTGGTAGATGCCTGCTTGCTCTGGATGACTCCGGAAAGGCTGTCAAGCAGTTGTATATGGAAATGTCAGTAACATGGGTTGCAAGAGTTCCAGAAGCAATTCAGATGGCAGAAGAGGCCGCCATCCAAACCCCAAAAAGAGTCACTCTTCAACAATGCAATGGGATTACCAATCAATCAAGAAACCAAATGGTTTCTACCATAGTAATTCTTCCTTTTGTCAAGAAATAGAGTACACTAAGAAGTAAAAAGATAACTGGTTTGAACAAACTAGAGGTTTGGACAAACAGGATGATATCATTAAAGTAACCTGCCCAAAGCCCGCAGTTTACTGTCTCATTTTTGCTCTAACAAGCCTCACAATATTAAAAACACATTTCCTTTTTTTCAATCACAAAAATTATATGTGGGAGGGCAAATTAATTCATATTAAAAAGTAGTTTCAGAGTTTTGACCTGTAAGTTTTCAATTAAGGGAAAGAGTTCTAATAAGTCTGGATATTTCTTATACAGGTAATACAATATGATCGTATTTCTTACCCTGACAACTTGCCGAGTACTTGTAATGAAGGCTTTTCTTATACTCAATTCAGTTGCATCGAGGTTGAATTTTCTAGGATTTGCTTCAACTATGCGTGGGTCAAAAAGTTAAGGTAAAGCAATTTCATCATCAGAAGCCTAACAAACAACATCCTGTTAAAATACAGAATCTCTCACCTGCAAGCAATAAAATCTGGCCCAGACTTTCTGAAAACCTAGTCGACTTGACACTAATCATTCTCGAATTTTCTCTGCCAGTAACTCTGAAGGACCCTTTTACCCCACAACAGAGATGACCTGCCAGGCAAAGAAACAGCCCCTCCCTGCTGACTGGGTTCACTACACATCCATGGCTGTCTGACCACAGCTGAGCTGGGCTCTTCCTGATGTTTGTCAACACTTGTATCTATCCTTTTCTGACTCCTGATCACTTTTCCTATGACAGATTTTGCAAGCCTTTTTCAACTGCCTTTCCAAGAGCCATTTCCCCTTATACCAAAATGCTAACTCTACTTCTCACTCTAGAGAGATCAAGTGTTCTTCAGGGAAGCTACCCCCATCCTCTCCCCCACGCCTGGTCCTACGTCCCATGTCAGACACTCACGTTGTTCTCTGTACTTCTCTCTCATAGTCTGCAAGTATGTATTTGTGTCATTACTTGATTACTACCTGTCCCCCACCCCTACTCCACCCAAAGTTCTATGATGGCTGGCACACTGTTTTGTTTATTAACCTAATCTCAATAAAAAAAGGCTGACACAGTATACTCAACAAATATTTGGTAAATGAATGATGAATACCTGTTAAAACTTTTGTCCTGTTTATCTCACAATTTCTCTAGCTCCCCCAGTCTTTCTTCCTTCCCTTCTCTCTCAAGGGAAGAAGTACCTCCCCATGACTGTGCTTTTAACCCTTCCCCCTCACGTATTTTATTCCACTAATTTCAGGGAATACACTTGTCTTTTAATAATTTAAAAGGTATCCGTGATCATTATGAATAATAGAAATTATGTACTCCATATATCAACACATATCAATTGTCTACGAATCTGTACTAGTTATGGAAGACATACTAACAAAAGTTGGTGTCCTTTATGTTTTATCTCACTTAGGACAAAACAAAGCAGAACTCAGAACATGCAAATGATATATCTTCTAACCAATATTTTGGTTGAAGGGGATTTCCAGTTGAAAATAGGCTAATAATTCCGTTTTTACAGTTATCTCGTTCATCAGTCAGATCAGTGGAGTTAATTAACATCAACAGTATGGATTAGCATAACAGATCTGGTTTTACTAAGTGCAATTTCATGGTTCAAGATGCCTCTCCAATCAACAGTGGCACTGTGACATCACTTTTTAGAACAGGAATAAGATAGTCTACAAAAAGATCTTCCTTTGATGTCTAATTACCAATGTATAACACATTAGCCTGTATATACCTCTATGTAATAATGACTACTAACGCTATCATAGAAGCTTACTGTGTGCCAGGCACCATTCTAAGCTCTTTACCTGTATAACCCTAATAATAATCCTATGAGCTAGGTACTCTTATTATCCTAACTTTCTACTGAGGAGGAAATTGAAGCACAGAGAGATTTTGCAATGTGCCCAAGTCACAGTTAGTAACTGGTTGTGATACTACAAGAAATATATATTTGGTCTCTGCCCCTGGTTCCTGACACACAGTTCCTAAAACCCTTGGAATCTCCAGAGTGATAACGGTGTCTTTTGTATGTTAATGAGATGACTGGTGGCTCCCAGATAGTCTTCAGACTGGGGGCTGCACCTTCCCCCAACCCAGGAACCAAGTAATTAGAGGGTTGAAACTTACAGCCCCTCACCCCTACCCCTGGAGGAGGGGAAAAGGGTTGGAGGTTGAGTTGATCACCAATGGCCAATGATGTAATCAATCAGGCCCACATAATGAAGCCTCCGTAAATACCCAAAAGGACAGGGTTCAGGGAGCACTCAGCTAAACATATGGAGGTTCCCAGAGGGTAGTGTACCTGGAGAGGGCCTGGAAACTCCACAACCCTTCTCCTATCCCTCACCCTATGCATCTCTTCCACCTGGCTGTTCATCTGGAATCTTTGTAATATCCTTTATTATAAATGGGTAAACATAAAGTGTTTCCCTGAGTTCTGTGAGCTGCTCAAGCAAATTAATCCAATCTAAGGAAGGGGCTGTGGGAACCCCAATTTATAGCCAGCCATTCAGAAGCACAGGTCACAGTCTGAGCCTTGAATTGCATCTGAAGTGGTGGCAGTCTTGTGGAACTGAGTTCTTAACCTGTGGGATCTAGTGCTATCTCTAGGTAGACAGTGTCAGAATTGAATTGAATTGTATGACATCTAGCTGGTATCTGCTAGAGAACTGCTCGGTGTATAAAGAAACCTCTTCCCTACAACTGGTGTCAGAAATAATGCATTGTGTTGAATGTGAGAGTAGAGAGGAAAAAAATAGGGTTTTTTTGTTTTGTTTTGTTTTTCTCCTTTACACTGGTGGAGCCGGGACTTGAAATCAGCAGCCTGACTCTAGGGTCCAAAGTCATAACCACTGCACTATACTGCCTTTGTACTACAGTATTCACCATGCACTGTAGAAGAATTTGACTACTCTCCCATAGCTTACTAGGCAATTATTTTAAATGTGTCATGGTACAAATAAGAACAATATCAATTGATTACGAAAGGAAATATTTCATCTATATACTAGAGACATATAGATAAAAACTTGTCTATTTGTCTATTTACCCCAAACAGAACAGACACCACAGAAAAGGATATTGATGGTTTCGTCAAGGTCCTCTAGATCCCACTCTATGCTGCGGAGGTTGTTTCTCAGCTCGTTGGTGGTCCAGTCGATTTCTTCCCTTGTTGCTGTGGAGGGGTCCTGGAGCAGCTCTGTCCATCTCTGAAACAATCCCTGGGCAGTGTTGACTGCTTTTTGTACCTCTCTGTGATCAAGGTAAAGGGAAAGGAGAGGAATCAGACAACATATTCTACGAACAAGTTACTGCATGATTAAAGTTAAAATTTATAATCACAAATTTTCAGCAACCATCCTCAGCATCCACCATTCCCATAAAAGAAGGCTCTTCATGGACAAATATCAAAGTTCAAAACTTTAAATACACAGTCTTAGTATTATGTTCTCAGCTGATGCTCAGAATACAATAGCCATTATTGAAGCAGCTATGATATCAAGTTTGTTTGAGAAGGACAAATTTCGTTCTTCTCTGAACAGACTATACTTAAAAGTAGTACAATGAAGCAATCCTACAAATAACTAAAGGGCTATTAACATTCCCACAAGCTTCCATTTGGTGTGATAGTAATTTACATTCAAATGAAAATGTCCAAATACGGCTTTTCTTTTCTTTGAGTAGGAGGAGTGGGAAGGGTGGAGGGAGAGTTACTCTTACACAGCAACTGTTTTATAGGTTAAGCATTTTAATCTGAGACATTTTTAAACCCAAAATCTCATTAGAAGATTTCCAAACACTATTAGCTTTAAATATATCTACTTTCCTGGATTAAGCAATGCTATATACCAGATTAGTATTTTTATTGTTTAGAGAGTAAGACTAGGCCATTAAGTGCTATGATCTAGCATGCTTTTAGATGAGATATAGTCATAAGGTGTCAAGAACTTTTCCCCAACCACTGGGCCAATATCCACCATTTGAATGTTATAATCTAACACTATTACATATAAAAGCCAAAAAGGAGTCATTTTATAATCATATGGTCTCTCATGCACAAAGATGATAACCCCATGTTTCCAGATTAAGAGAACTGCTTTGATCTTTCTACGATTTCTTAACCAATTTTTCTAGAACAAACAGCATAAAAATGTGTTCCAATTGATCAGGGTAGTGTATTTGTTGTCTATGGCTTTAAGATAGACTCTATAGCCGGGCCTGGTGGCTCATGCCTGTAATCCCACCATCCTGGAGGATGGCTTGAGGTCAAAAGTTTGAAGCTGCCACCACACCTATCCCCTCTGCCGTTTCCTTTCAAGTACCAGAAAAGAGAAAACTCTAATAAAAATGAAGCAAAGCACCTCATGAAATTTAGGTATACATACGGCATACTGATGAGAGCTAAAAGGTTGAGTATTAAAGAGAGAATGTAGCTACTAGGCCCAGAGTGGATAAATCATTGAGCTATGTGGCCAACGACAAATCTACCAAGGTCTGTTCACATCTAGTTCACGGGTTAGGCAAGTCCTCTCACTGTTCCTCTCGTGCTAGCCTTTAGACCTTCAGTACTAACAAGAAACTCTATTTAAGATAAAAAGGGAAAGAATTAAGTAAGATGTAAATCCCCATCTTTATCCTTTACAGTTTCTGGTTGGTTTGGTGTAGAAAGAGGTACGCACCTTCCTGTAATGTAAGGTACCCATAATGCAAGGTAAGTCATCCCTCCGCATCCCCAGGGAATTGGTTCCAGAAGCTGCTCCCTGCACTACCCTCACCCCACCAAATCCACAGATGCAGAAGTTATTTATATAAAACAGCACAGTATTTGCATACACCCCATGTACTTCCTCCAGTATACTTCCAATCATCTCTAGATTATTTATACCTCCTAGCATAAAGTAAATGTTATGTAAATAGTGGTTATACTATATTGTTTAGGGAATAATAAGAAAAATAAGTCGGTACATGTTCAGTACAGACACAACCATTCTTTATTTTTTCCTGAATATTTTCAATCCTTGGTTGGTTGAATCCACGGATGTAGAGCCCACAGATACGGAGGGCTGCCTGTACTTGGTTATATTTATAAGTGTTGAGTATCATCTACAATAACGGAAGACAGAGTCAAAGAGGGATCTGCAAAGGCATCTCATTTTAAAGAATATAAAATGTATCAATTCTGTAAAGTAAATACAAATTCCTTTTTGAGAACTAGAAGCCTCAAACCAAGAAGCCTTGGGCTAGGGCATGTCATGTTCTCCACCACCAGTACACAACTATGATGCTGGAATAAATAAATTCTAAGTAGCAATCTATACACTTTTTCAGTGTCAGGACTCCTTTGTGCTATTCCCAATTACTGGAGACCCCAAAGAACTTAGAGTGATGTGGGGGTATATCTAACACTATTTACCATATTAGAAACTCAGACAGACATTTTAAAAATATTTATCAATTAATTTTTAAAAATGAACTTACATGTTAACATAATTATTTTATATATATTTTATATATTATTTATTATATATTATTTTTTTATAAAAAATAATTTCTAAAATAAAAAAAGACATAGTAAGAAGAGTGGCACTGTTTTACATTTTTGCAAATTTCTTTAATATCTGCCTTAACAAGACAAGATATGAGAAGTGGTCCACTTCTCCCTTCAGTCTGTGGATATACATTTTGGTTGAAGTATGTAATGAGAATCTAGCCTCACAGATATATAGTTGGAAAAGGGAGAAGTACTTTAATAGTCTTTCCAGATAACCGAGGTTATTCTTTTCTGATAGTATACCAAAACTTGACAAGTGTCAGTTTCTTAAAGGTTGGCTGCAATGTGGAACCTAAAACCGTATCAAAGAACTTTTAAAATTCTCACACATTATAATCCATTGGTCTACCTGGTACAGGCTGAGTATACCTTATTCAAAATGCTTGGTTTTATATCTGCGTTCTCAGTCCTGTTCCATTGGTCTATGTCTCTGTTCTTGTGGCAGTATCATGCTGTTTTGGTTACTACAGCAGACAAAAACATACACTGGGGAAAAGAATCCCTATTCAATAAATGGTGCTGGGAAAATTGGATAGCCACATTTAGAAGACTGAAACAGGATCCACACCTCTCACCTCTCACAAAAATCAACTGACAATGGATAACAGACTTAAACCTAAGGCAAGAAACCATAAGGATCCTAGAAGAAAATGCTGGAAAAACTCTTATAGACATCGGCCTAGGCAAAAAATTTATGAAGAAGACCCCAAAAGCAATCACAGCATCAACAAAAATAGATAAATGAAACCTGATCAAATTAAAAAGCTTCTGCACGGCCAAGGAAACTATCATTAGACAACTTACAGAATGGGAGAATATTTGCATGCTATATATCTCATAAAGGGCTGATAACTAGAATCTATGTAGAACTCAGGAAAATCACAGGGAAAAAATCAAACCACCCCATTAAAAAGTGGGCAAAGGACATGAATAGAAACTTTTCAAAAGAAGATAAGCTAATGGCCAACAAACATGAAAAAATGCTCCACATCTCTAATCATCAGGGAAATGCAAATCAAAACCACAATGAGATATCACTTAACTCCAGTGAGAACAGCTTTTATTAAAAAGTCCCAAAACAACAAATGTTGGCATGGATGTGGACAGATAGGAACACTCATACACTGCTGATGGAACTGCAAACTAGTACGGCCTCTATGGAAAGTAGTATGGAGATACCTCAATGAACGAAAAGTAGAACTACCATTTGATCCAGCAATCCCACTACTAGATATTCTATAAAAAAGATACCTGCACTTGAATATTTAGAGCAGCACAATTCACAATTGCAAAGAAGTGGAAACAACACAAGTGCCCATCAATCCATGAATGGATAAATAAAATGTGGTTTATGTATACCATGGAGTACTACTCAGCCATAAAAAAAATGGTGACCTATCTATTGTATTATCCTGGATGGAGCTGGAGCCCATTCTTCTAAGTGCAATATCACAAGAATGGGAAAACAAACACCACATGTACTCACCATTAAATTGGTACTAATCGATCAGCACTTCCATGCACATATGGGAAGTAACATTCATAGGGTGTCCAGCAGGTGGAGGGGAGAGGAGAGAATGGGTAAATTCACACCTAACAGATGTGGTGCACACTGTCAAGGGAATAGGCACGCTTATAGCTCTGACTTGGGCAGTGCAAAGCTAATTTATACAACCAAAGCATTTGTACCCCCATAATACTCTATGAAATTAAAAAAAATAAAAATAAATAAAGAGCTCCCTTGACTAAAAAAAAAAAAAACAAAACAAAAAAACACATTTGGGACCAGAAGTGCCACAGAATTTTTCAGAGTTTGGAATATTTACATTACACTTACTGGCTGAACACCCCAAATCTGAAAATCCGAAATCCAATATGCCCCAACAAGCATTTGTTTTGAGCGTCTTGCCAGTGCTCAAAAAGTTTCAAATTTGGAATGCTTAATCTATACTTTAAATGGATCTTTTACCCACAGATCATTTTATAATATCATGTACTGGTCACTTGGAAAGCATCAGTTTCCTGAGTATCACAGAGCCTCCAAATGCCAACTCATTTCATTATACGATTCCAAAATGACGTTTTGTTATTACCACCAATCTCATCAGAAAAGCTTAAGTATTAGGAATTTGCAAATCATAGTAGTTGAAATAAGCTTCCCAAAATTCTATTTTTTTAAAAAAGGCTCTCATTTTATCATTGGTGAAAACACTGTCATTTGTTTTCTGTTCACCTCATTTATTTGCAAGAAAGTATCTCGAGAACTTTTTAGATAATTTTAAGATTTGAGAAAATATCCAAAGTCTGTGTAACCAGTTTGTCATTCTCTCTAGTAAAAATGAGATTTTGTTGGGGGGCGAGGGGACAGCTATTTCAGCTCACAACTCCTACACAGATGTGCTTTTCCTAGAGACAACCATTTTATTTCACAATACAGCCAAAATGCTTTATGCACACTTGCATTTTGTCACACAGAATATTAAAAGGGAGAAACATTTGCAAATTACATATCTGATTAATGCCTTATATGTAGTACATATTTAAAAACTCTCAAGACTTAAAAATAAGAAAACAAGCCCAATTAAAAAATGGGCAAAAGATTTAAAGAGTCACTTTGTCAAAGACACACGTGACGAAAAAGCATACGAAAAGATGCCCAATATCATTCGTCATTAGGGAAATGCAAACCAAATCTTCAATCAGACACCACTACATATTTAGAACAGTGTAAAACAAAAACAACAAAACTGACAATGTCAAGTTCTGGCAAGGTGGTGGGGTAACTGGAATCTTCATGCATTACTGGTATGAAGGCAAAATTGTATGGCCACTTTGGAAAATAGTTTGGTTGTTTCTTAAACACTTACCATATAACTCAACAATCCCACTCCCAGGTGACATGACAACTTAGGTTCACACAGCAACCTGCAATTTTTATAGCAGCTTTATTCATAATAGCCAAAAATTGAAAATGATCCAAATGTCCTTCAACTAATGAATGGACAGACTGCGGTCCATTTGTACAATGGACTACTATCAGAAATAAAAAGGAACAAACTACTGATACACACAGCAACATGGATGAATCCCAAATGCATCATGAAAAGAGCTAGACACAGAATGCCCTGTGCTGTATGATTCCACTGACAAAACATTCTGGAAAAGGCAAAACTATAGGGACAGAAAACAGATCAGTGGCTGCCAGGTGCTGGGCAGAGGGGAACAGACTAGAAGGGACACAAGGAAACTTTTGTGGGTGATGGGTCTATCCTATATCTTATTTCTGGAGGCAGTAATTACACAGCTATATGAATTTGTCAAATTTCACAGACGTGTACACCAAAAAGGGTGAATTTTATTAGAGGTAAATTACAACTTTAAAAAATGAAGAAAAGTATACTCAAGGGTCAGAATTTTATAAAATTAATAATTTTTACTATTTCATGAAGAATATTCTCAAGGGACTATGACTCTGCTTTTTCTTTTTTACTGTGGGTACGTGGTGAGGAATACCACAACTATGAGTATGGTATGGCGCCACTGCCTTGCACACCTTTATGCTAAGGGACCAGGAGTTTTACCCACCACAGCTTAGGTACCACCAGTACAAATCTCAACACAGCGAAAAAGCCAAATAACATGTGAACATTTTTATGAAGAGTTCTTGGGAACTCTTCACAAAAATGATAGATCCTTCTGCAAGATGATCTTGGGGATGCCTTGTGATCCACAGACCGAACTCTCAGAACTGTAATGTCTTAAGACACTGACACTCAGATGGGGGTGGGGAAGTGTGCATGCCTAGATTCTAGTAGCACTGAGTGTGAAATCAAGAAGTCCTTAAGCATGCAAGAACTAAACCATGTCCTAAGGAAGAAATGAAAGAAATGGCAGGAATTAGAAAAATGCTACAAAGAAATTCCAGGATAACATTCAACACCCCACAGGCCTGACCAGTAACTTGGCTTATTTCATTCACTCTAAAGCTCTTATTTTTAAAAGAGGATTCATTTTTAATTTCATTTATTAGCACAGACCTAAGAAAGGCAAAGTAGTCATCATTTTACATTTCTAAGACAGATGTTGTAAGGGATCTCAAAGGTAGGAACTGCCAGCAATGGCTGAGATCTTGAAAGAAAAGTCAGAACCTGCAGTGTATCAACAAGTCCTATCTTAATAGGAGCCAAAGGGGTCTTTCTCAGTGTAAAACACCTCCCAACTGTTCTTCCGGGATCATTTCAGCTGAGCTTAGTATGAAAAAGGAGGCATGAACTGCAAGTAGAAAACAATGTTGGTCACAAACAGGTCCTATTTTTAAACCAAATATTAATGGTGACCAGAATTTCCTCAAGAACTTGGGATTTCTGAATAGTTTCAAGAGCCACAAGAAACACCTAATAATGTACAAGACTAGTGAGACAACCCTCTCAATTCAGAACCACTTATAAGTACCTTGAACTAAAAATTGAGGATTACTTGTCATTCCAAGTAAATCGATTCACAAAACAGAGCAGTATATAATCATGTCATCTACTTGAGATTTGTAAGGGTTTTCACAAGAGAAGTGCCCATCTACTTTTCTTCACACTTCTTTCTCAGGAAAGGCAAGAGAGTTGTTGCAGTATCAATTGGTTAGTTAGGTCTGTCCCACAAATGCATACCCAGCATTGTTGTCTGTTCCCTACAGTCAGCCCATGTGAGCACTTCACTCTTTGAGGAGCACTTCACTCAGAGTGGGCAGCTGCTGACTCCTTAGGCAACTGTGATCCATTTTGGCCTGTGGTCTCCAGAAAGGTTAAAACCACAAGATACTGCCTCTTTATCCTGTAGAGTCTGGTTTAGCTATTTTCAGGTTTTCCTCCCAACTATGTAATGGGAATGATTGAAGTCTGATACCCAGAACTTTCCATCAGGAAAGAGGTACACCTTAAACTTTTGGAGTTCTTCAGTTTAGCAAACTTCTTGGTAAACAACAATCTGCTCTCCAACAGCTTTGGGAATCATGTCTGGCACCATTTCACTGAAAACTTGCTAATACCTTTTCTAGGAATTACAGTTTTGGCTCCTGACCCCGGAAAGTCATTTTCAAGTCCTTGAAGGAGAAAGATGGCTATTTTCACATGCAAGTCAAGCAAATTTTCTGCAATCTGTTGCATGTGCTTCCAAAATCAGTCTTGTCTTACACAGGCAGCATTTCATGGGCAAAAAGAGACACAGTGTTCATAATATTAGGGATGAGCCTTTTCCCCATTGCTGTCCGCCAAACAGCCCATCAGAATCATGGGACCTGTCATGTTCTCATGGACTGAACTCCCTATGAACACCAGAATGAAGGTCCCTCACTGCAGTCCACCACGATGCCCACAGGTCCACTTGTAATAAAGACTTCTTTCCCAGTAAGCAGCTGTCAAAAATCAAAACACAGTCCACATCTTTGAAGAATGTATCTTCTGGGAAAAAATAAAGTCATCCAAGCTTTTAAAACCAGATTCTTTCATTCCTTAAAAATAAAAAGTTGATGCAGGCAGGACAAACCTCATTTGTTTCTGAAGCTAGTCCAGCACTGACTGCTGTCATTGAAAGCTGAGCCTCTTCCATACAACTTTCCAATTGGGTTCACCATGGTGAAGAGCTTACCATCCCAACCTACCTCTGGTGTTACAGGTAATACATCCACATGTCCAAAGAAGTTACAAAGCTTTCTTACTTGGCTCTAACCAAGTCTGCCAAGTAAAACGGGAGGAAGGAGTATCTCAACCATTTGGGAGCTTTGTTTCCCAGTATCTGTCACTTGTGCCAACAAACTGCATGATAATTGTAGCTGCAACCCTCATCATCCTTTTGATTTCTCCATTCTTCTTTGACCATAGTGATAGATTCTGAATTGGTATCTGTTCCAATTACTGTTTATGTGACAGTTACCCTAAAACTTAATGGTGTAAAACAACCCTTTATAATGTTCATGGATTCTGTGAGTCAGCAATCAGACACAGCAGGGATGATCCATTCCTGTTCCACAATGTCTGGGGCCTCAGCTGAAAGATTAAATGGGCTGGGGCTGTAAGAGTGGGAGCATCTCAGCAGTATCTTTCTATCTCTGCGGAGTGTCTCTGCATGCCCTGTCTAGCAGAACGGCTTCAGTGTAGCTGACTTCTTACATGTGAGCTCAGGGCACCCGAGGCTTATGTCCCAAGACAAAAGGCACAGGTGGAGGAGGCTGTACTGGTTGGCTTTTATGACTTAAGCTTCAGGAGTCAAGCAGTGTCACTTCTGCCTCAATCCGTTGGTCATGGCAGTTTACGAAGGTCTGCCCAGTTCGAGGGAAGGGATCACGAACTCCTCCAGCTCAATAAAAGAATGCCAGCCTCACAATTTAAGAAAAGCAAATGGGACAGAATATATATTGGTGTGCCCATCTTCCAAAAAAATACCTTCTGCCACAACACCTGTATCTGGGAGAGCATCCACTCTGCAAGTCTCTTTACAGAGAGATTCCCATTTAAGCAATACGCTAAAAGAAGCTCATAAAGGCAGACTGTGTCTGTTCCAGTAATGAAACTTGAAAAACCCAGATTGTGCAAGCCTCTGTAACCATATCACCCTCCCACCCTCACTCTCCCTGAACTGGCTCCTGCCCCATACCCCACAAACCCTGTTTCGCTGCCAATCCCTCAGGTAAGAGAAGAGCTCTTTTTATAGGTTGACTTCCACATTCGCATCGTTTGTATTGAAGAGAAAAACACACGCACCCTTCACCTGACCTTACTGCCATTTCCAAATTCAACCACACTGTGATACCTTTTGTAACTATTGGGAAAACAAAACATCGTCTTTACTTAGTCACCTACGGTTATGTACAATTTTTGACCCCAATACACTGCTGCTTCCACAACTCCCCTAGGATAATACTACTGCCACCAATGACACTGCAGGTCAAAGTCAGGAGCAAATTTAACTTGTCCTCATTTTCCATGTATCTCTATTTTCTTGAAACTCTCACTTCCTCTGTTTCTGTGACATTGTGCTGTTCTAGTTTTCTACCAATTTTCTTTCCTCTTTCTCCACTCGATCCCAATATTTCTTAGCACTCTTTTTATGGCTTCTAGGTGCTCATCAGCATTCACAAGTTCAAAGCACCTCATTTAAGCTAATGACTCCCCAACTGCATTTCCAACCCTAACCACTCATGCAGGATTGATTGTATCCTATATTTTTTAGCTGCCTATAGGATCATTCCATTTGCCTAAAACCAAACGAATCATATCCTCCCTACAAGAAAATCAAGTACTCAAACAAGCAAACAAAACAAAACAAGAAAGAAAAATCTGCTTCCCTCTCTAACTTCCTCATTTTAGCCAACAGTTCCACCATTTTCCAAGTTTTGAAACTTGTCTAGACAAGAGTCATCGTTGACTCCTCCTCCTCCTCCTCACCTTGCACAACCTCTACTTAAGCCCAATCACTGAATTTTTAGATCTGGAAGGAACTTTCAAGATAACCCACTCCGCACTCATTGAACAAATAAGAGACCTGGGGCTCAGACATTTTGGCTGCCTGCCTCAAGTTCTTCTGACTCTGATTATGAGATGCTTTCCATTACCAAGACCTATTTAATCCCATTTTTGCAAAGCCTCCTGACAAATCTATTTTCTCTGTGGAATCATAAGACCTAGGTTTGAGCTCTTAAAAGTTGACTATAAGCAAGTGACTAGTAACTGCTAGTTAAAAAACTGCCTCCTAATTAAGAATTTATGATAGGAATCAGATTAAATTTGAACTCCTCAGGCAGGTATTCAAACTGCTCCCATGCGTCCTCCTAACCCAAACTGGCTGACTTTACTATCAAGCCTGACTTCTGGCTAAAACAAATTCTGTTTCAGTTGGCGGGTTGTCTTCCCATCCTCACCTTTCTCATTCCTGGTCCTAGACTTCTGCTGAACTGCTTCCTAGCCTGGGAGAGCCCTTATACCTCCGCAAATGTAAAGCAGAAATTTCCTTTAAAGCCCAAATAAGTCCCATATGCTTTATTAAAGTATCCTTGACCAACATTCACACTGTGTCTTTCCTTTTTTCAACCTCAACAGCATCTCAACTCTATTTTAAAATCTTACACGCAATGTATCTTTTACATACACACTTTCACGTATCTGCATAGTGTTCTCCACACCAGACAAGAATTTCAGGAGCTAAATATTAGACACTGAATTAAGCAAATAGTGAATATTAGGCATTTAATATTTATAATAAATGCCTGTAAAGTTTCTACAATGAAACACCTGATTCTGATTTTTAAAAAGTACTAAAGACAATTTGATTTACATTCGATTATACTGGACCAAAATTACTCTGCAAATAAAGGTTAAGTTCTTCACAGTGACTATACCATAAAGAGTTTTCTCAGCACTGAATAAATTGCATGTTTGCCTTCGAGGAGCTCATAATCAATCTAGTGTTAAGAAAGGCAGACATACAAACAAGAGAAGGTTAGTGAATACCACATAACATATACTATCTCATTCATTGGCTTACTTACATCATCATTTCAACACTGATCCATAGCGAAGAATGTGGAAATAAAACTGTCCGTGTCAGGTTCACAAAACCTCCAAAGCAACAAAATAGAAAGGAGCCATAATATTCATGCCTTTTACTAATAGGAGAGGCTCCCTAGGTACCAACATATTCTCATACCTCAACATGTTCAATTATGTGGTTTTCGTAGTGGCTTGTTCGATTATAAGTTGCAAATCTTTTATTTATTTATTTATTGTCCCACCCTCACCCCCGTAAGTTGCAAATTCTAAAAGGAGGCTAATTCTAAAAGCTTGCCAACAAGAGGGAAAAAAACACTACAGAATCAAACCCTCAAAATGGGTTCACTCATCAAATAAACACTGAATAAGTCCCTACTGAATACGAAGATGAAGACAAGATTCAAGCATGGTAGTTTTCACAGAGGAAATTACTAAAGGTTTCTTAAAATGAGAATCCCAGTACTGGCAAAGGATCAAGGCCCCTCAAACACTTTGTAGGGGGTGAGGAAGAGCGTGTATTTTGGAGAGCAATGTGGTAAGATGCATCAAAAGCTTTGTTGTGTATGCTCTCTGAATTAGCAATTATGCTATAGGAATATAGGCTATGAAAATCAGAAACAGTAATAAAGACCCATGACAAGCAGGCTTACCACCACATTAATTGCAATACCAAAAAATTAGAAATATCATAAATGTCCATCCTGGGAGATAAATTATATTACATTTACATGACAAAAGAGTAAAAGCATACCCCACCCCCAAGACGTTTTAAGGATATAAGGAAATACAGATGAAAAGATCATAAAACCATATATAGAGTATGAACCCAATTTCTAAATGATTAATACTAATAATACACAGATGTATAAATCCTGGCCTTTCCACTTACAAGCTTATAAACGTGAAGGTTTTTACTCTCCAAGTTTCATTTTCCTCACTGTAAGATGGTGATAATAATAGAACCTACTTCATAAGGATTAAAGGAACAATCCCTGTCCTGGGATTCTGCTCTGAACGAGACACCGACAATGTCAAAACCTCCCAAAAGGAGCTTCAAACATTCAGGCACTAATTGTCTCATGTTTAAATTATAACGGCTTTCTAACTGGTTTCCTTTTTCACTTTTCCTCACATGCATCCAATACTTATTATCAAATCAATATTCCTAAAACCCTAATTTCATGTCATTTCCCTGCTTTAAAAATCTCTAATGGCCTCAAGATGAGATTCTCCTCAGGCCAACATAACTGGACACTATTCTACCTGTACTGTGAAGTATTAACAGCATGAGTGGAATTAAGCTGTTCAAATTTGAATCCTGAACACTTATTAGCGGTGTGACCCTGGGCAAGTAAGCTAACCCCTCTCTGCTTCCTCATCAGCTCCTCACCTCTAAAATGTGGCTACTACTACCTACAACATATGGCTGTTCTTACAAAGTGAAAATTCAAATCCAGTGCTTACTTAGCACGCAATGCCTGGCACAAGACATGCATCCTTTAAATGTTCGCTATTATTACTTTCCCAAACGAGCTGCCTACTCCACCTCCACTTCCACCTTGGCTGCCCTCCTTGACGATGTCTAAACACACGATGCCCACCTTAGAGTCTCTGCTGGTGGCATTCTCACCCATGAAGCACCACTCCTTCACCACCACCACCAAAGAGTATACATTCAACATTTACACTGTATATTCAAGGTATGGGCTGGAAATACAGGAAAAACAAACAGTCCCAACCCGCAGAGCTCATGGTCTAATAATGAAAGACAGCCAAAGGAAGAGGTGCAACAATGTGTCACCGGTGCCAAGGGAAGCACTTCCTGGAGGCAGGGGAGATGCTTACACTGAATCCTGAAAGCTGGCTGTGTACGTGCAGAGTAAGGACATCCAGTATTGCAGTCATGGTCACTACCAAGTCTGGCATTGTTGGAGTGCTGAGGTTGAGGGGCAGGGAGGGTGAGCAGAAGCTAGACAAGGGACTGGATCAGGGAGATCATAAAGTGTTTGCAGTTATTCTGTAAGCAACAGGCAGCCACTAAACAATATTAAATAGGGTACACTTGCCTGGGCTCTAGAAAGGCTACACTGTGGTGTCTGATATGGAAGCCACATATGACTACTGACTTGAAATGTGGCTAGTGTGACTGAGGAACTAAATTTTAACTAATTTAAACTTAAAAACTAATTTGCAATTCAGTTACCAGAAAACTTTTACGTACGTCCGCAACAATTAGGGTATGTGAATTTACTTTTTCAACTGTAAGTTTAATGCACTCTAAACACAGATCAGGTATTTCTGATGAAAATTTAACATCCAAGTTTAAATGTGCTGTAAGTGTAAAATATATACTAGATTTCAAAGACAGTACAAAAAAAGTAAAATCTCATTAATAACTTTTAATCACGTTAAAAATACTTCGAATATATTAAAGACATTAAAATTAATTTCACCTGTTTCTTTTTACTCTTTCATGTGGCTACTAGAAAATGTAAAATGATGTATGTGGCTTGCATTATATTTCTATTGGACAGCTCTAATCCAATAGATCCAAGGGCAGCTGAAAAAGGAAAGAGACTGGAAGCAATGAAGACCAATTAAAAGACTCTTTGATAAGTGTCCAGATAAGAGAGACAGGCCTAAATTATCTAAATTCTGCCCATCTTCAAAACCTAACTCAAGACCTACTACTACCTCCAAAAGCATTTCCAATCATAACAATTCCTAAGGAGTTGCATTTCTCTGAATTCCTGGGGCAATTATCTGTAGCATTCACTTCAGCACTTAATCATTTACCACCTATCATTTCTACTTAATTTTGGGGTGATTCATTTCTGAGCATAGACTACAAGCTCCTTGGCTAAGAACCATAATTTAGGTACCTTTATTTTTCCACATTGTGCAATGTGTTTTCAATGCTTCTAATAAACAGAAGTACATGGCTCCCCAAATATGTAATCACACAAACATCTCTAGACACCTTCATGGCTGACTTTACCCTTCCACAGTACAAGGTACTGAGACCTCATCTTTTCCTTCAGGCACCTTAAGGACATGAGCTAAAACGATGTAGAAGTCTACCAAAACGCCAAGCCGATGTTCCAATAAAGCACTGATATTTAATCAGTGAGCAAGCACTGGTAGACTGTATTAGATAGAAACTATCAGGAAAAAAACATGTCAAGATGACAGAGCACTTTAGGGTTTTCACAAATTACACTATAAATCAAACAAACAAAAAAAATCTCACTGCCAGAGATAAACTTTACAACCTAAGCATTAAGAATTTTTACTTGAGGGAAAAACACACAGCTTTAAATTTTAAAAATTAACCCCTAAATCAATCTTTCTAAAAAACAACACATTCTGCAGGTCGGGAGCCACATATTACCAGTAAATCTACAACTCAGCTTTTTCTCATCTAAATTAAAGAAAGGCGAAGAAAAGCCTTTCTAAGGAAATGTAGTATTAAGAAATAGTGTAAATATGTTTTACCGTATCGTAAAGTATGTCACCTAAAGCACCCTTTAAATTTCTGGAACCCTTAAATTGAACAAACACCTATACAACTGGTCAGCTTTTACCACTACAGAAATAGGAAGCAAGTAGCAACTAGTTGAAAGCAAGGAACACTTTGTGGTTATTAGTACCGATCTTCTGAGACTTTGTAGTTCTCAGATTTTTTATGTTTGTTTGACATTTAAAACATAAAGCTGACACGTTTCTGATAATAAACTAATAAGAAATAAGTTATGACATCGGAACTGATTTTTCCTGCTTGCATTCGTTTAACAGCTACAAAGTTGATATTACAAAGTGCAATCGAAGTTTGTCTCCCAACAATCAAGCAATCAAAGATGGAGTCAGGACAGCTCATAAGGAAACCAGGCAATTCTATTCTGAAAGGCAGAATAAGAAGAAATGGGGGAAACCTGTCAAACAGCCTGGATGAAATCAAGGAGTTAAAAAGAAACACTCATTTCCTTTAGCGCTGTGAGAAAATTCCAGTTGCTAATAGAAAGCTGAGGAAAGTTTAGTTTGGCTGGTTTCATTTTGTTTTCCTTCCAACATCATCACTGAGTATGAACGACTGCTTTCCTCTCCTCACATTACTCAGTAAAAACTCCCCCATTGAATTGAGTTGCCTTCCGCTGCCACGCTCCCCAGCCTCCTAGATCAACCCCCACCCCCGCCTCCCTCCCTGCAAACGTGCTCAGACGCCTCTGGGCTTGTTGTGGTCTCACCAGTCTGCAGGCGAGCGCTCCAAACTCAATGGACAATGGAGCTCACCCCCCGTCAACGCGAACTACAAAGCTCAGGAGGGCCATTTCCCTTTTCCTGCCCAGATGCTGTTTTCGCTCACTTGGAAGCAGGGTCCCGTGCTAGATTAGAGCCCCAGTTTGGGCCAAGACCCGTGCCTCCTTCCCCACCTGCAGAGCTGCTGAGCCCCTCAACCCCCAAAGAAGTTGCACTGCAGCGCGCAGACCAAAAGGGAACACCTCACCGGGGGCCTGGTTGGGGGCATGGGTTTCACAGTCCAGGTAGGGCAGGAGGGGATGTCTCTGGACGCTTGGTCATGGCCCTCAAGGCTAAGGCGTCTCCACTGTCCCCTCCCCGGCCTCAACTTGCCTCCCCTCCCCCTACAGCGAGAAGACCGGGGAGGTGAGGGCAAGTAGCACTGCCACCTCCACCTCCAGTGGAACCCTCGGCCGACACTCACCCTTTTACCACAAAGAAGGGGTCCTCCATGGACATGGCGTCCCGGCCCCCGGCCGCCTCCGCCTGCTCCGCGCTCAGGGCGCCCGCGCCCTCCTGGCCTCCTTCTGTCCACCACACCGGCTCCTGCTGCCGCCTCCGCCTTGGCCGCGGGTTCTCTGAGCAGCCGGCACGCGCGCAGCCGGGGTACTCGGGACCACTGCTGGTCCAGCACTCGGTCAGCACCGCAGGCCAAATCCCGGACTCTGGCGCCGGCCCCGGCGACAGCCTCCTCCCCCGGCTCCTCCCGGCGCGTCTAGCGGTCCACCCCCGCCCCCTCGGCCGCGGCCAATTACGAACGCGGTCTGAGGCACCACTTCCGCACCCGCGCCCACGTGACCAGGGCCGGTCCCGCCCCTCGTCGGCGGGGCTTGGGCCCTGAGTCACGTGGCCCTGGAGGCGGGGCTCCGAAGGTGGTGCAGGGGGGCGGTCTTCTACCGCTTCTCCCCTCTAGCTCGAGGGGGAGGAGGTGCTTGTTCCCTCAGAGATAAGACAGTCAGGTTTTCAGGATAGGTGGGCTGTAGTTGTGCCTGATTTGCAAAATCCTTTTATCTTTTTTCTGCCTTCAGTACTTGATTTTGACTATATGTGATTTATAAATCCTTCTCGTCCTCGACTTGCAGTAAAGCATGTTCGTACCGAGTACCTGGTTATGGTAATGTTACACAAATCCTTTATGTTGGTCTTACTATGTGCCGTGCGTGCAATGTCCTAAAGGCTGTATACGCATCATCTCAATATTCTTGTGGGGAAGGTATTATTTCCATTTTGTGGATGAGGAAATATTAATAAGTTCAGAAAGGTTTCGGCATTTCCTGTGGTCACACAGCCTGGAGAGGGAAGAGCCACAGAGTCTGTGCACTTTCCACCAGATGGGGTGAATTTTCTTTTGCTGTACATTCTGCAAATGACCACATAAGGTAATTTTTTCATACAGCATATGATGCTTCCCAGGCGAAAGTACCTTTGAGGGATAAAGAAGGGGCCGGGTATGGCAACTTCCTCTCATCCATGGTTCAAGAGCTCTTCCAGAAATCGTTTTGGCCAGAATGATTAGCCAACTCATGTGCTAGATATGCTATGGACTTTGGGCATGGGGATTGTGGACTTTAATAGCTGAAAATTATTGAGCCCTTACTGTGCGTCAGGCAGGTGCTAAGTGTTATCTCATTCGCTCTCACAACAAGGTAGTTGCTGTTATTTATTATCCCCATTTTATGGATGAGGAATCCAAGACTCTGGGAGGTTAAATGACTTGCCCAAGGTCACCAGTCTCTGGAGATGGCAGAGTCCTTGGAGCCAGACAAACCCTATTTGAATCTTGGCTCTGCCATTCAGTTCCTCATCTATAAAACAGAAATTTATCTCAGGGATTGTTGTGAGGGTTAAATAAAAATGCATGTAAACCCAAAGGCCCCAAAGGAGTGAGGTGGTGAAGTCAGCAAAACAGCCGGGAAGCTGCTATGGTTATCTGGCCTGAAGGGATGAGGGCCAGACCAGGATGATAGCAATTGAGAACAGAGAGGAAGGAGTGAGTCTGATCGATATTTCAAAAGAAAAACAAAACGAAACACATAGACATGATGAGGGACTGAATGGGGTTAGGGAGAGGAGAGAAGAGAGAAGTGAAAGTCAAAAACCTTGGAAGAGCAGTGGAGGGCTGATGTGGGGGAAAGAAGCCATTGGGAGAGAATTGTTTGGTTGTGGCCATATTGAGACGGGGAGGTGAAAAGGAATCATCATTCACTCATTTATTCAACAAACACACATAAGTTGAGGGGCAGATGAGCATAGTGATTAAAAGCCATACTTGGAGCCTGATTACTTGAGTTCAAATCCCAGCTCTGCTACTTCCTAACTGCCCTGTCTTGAGCAAGCTACTTAATCTCTCACTGTCCTCAACTGTGAAAGGGACACCATGATAACACCTTCCTTGTAGATGTCGCGAGGATTGAGGTGATGTGTGAAAAGTTCTTAGAACAGTGCCCGACAAGTGTTGTGCTCCTGCTATGTGCTAAGCACGGAGGACACGGAGATGAACAAGGCTTGGTTTTTGCCTTCAGGGAACTCTCAGACTGGTGGGAGAGACAGGCAGTTACACACAAAGAGAGAAGGGCACAGGTTGCCATAGAAACACAGAGACGAGATACCAGTCTATTGGTGTGCGCGTTGGGCTGGGGTGGGGGCTCCCGTGCAGCGAGGAGAAGGGGCGGTGTTGCAGGAGTAAGAAGGAATGGGGTGGGGGCAGCTTGAACTAAGGCTGGAGGGGGCAGGGTCAGATATCGGGATCCTCGATCATGATGTTGAGAACTGTGGACCCTCTCCTGTGGATCATGGGGACTGAGGGAAATGACAGGGTTAGACTGGCATTTGAGACAGATGCTGTGGTGGCTGGGGGGTCATGGCCCAGAGGAGGTTTGAGGTGTCCTGAGCCAGGCTCCTGGCAACTAAGATGCAGAAGAGGGATGCGTTTGAGAAATACTTTAGAGGCAAAATCAGTAGACTTGGGGACTGATTGCTTCGGGGTGTGGGAGAGCTGGAGAAAGAAGAGGGAGGAAGGCTTACAGGGTTCTAGAATTGTAAGTGGGTAGTGTAGGTTCCAATCATCCAGAAAGAGAACACAGGGGGAGGATTCGATTTAGGATAGATATAAATTAGCTGCTCTCGTGTTGGTCTTCCCCACCAAACTGTTAACTCCTGGAGAGATAGGGTACTGTGTTAATGTTACTACCATCTAAGTGCCTAACTAGGCCTCTTATTGTCTGTTCCCTGAATTTACTAATTGAACCTCAAGTGAGAGGTCAGAGTTTTATAAGTAGAAACCTAGACTTAAAGAATTCCCAAAATTAAGGGTTTAGAAAAAGCATCAATAATGGAAATAGTGGAGGGTTGAGATATGAAACGTCTGTGGGCATATGGGTGTTCCTTTCTTTGATGTGTCACCCTCTCTCAAACCTTGGCCTCCAATGCCCCAGGGAAAGGGAGGCTTCAGCTACAACGCAAGGAGAAACAAAGGGAGTTTTTTCTTTCTTTCTTTTTTCTTTTCCTTTCAACCCACCCTCTTTCTTTCTTTCCTTCTTTCTTTCCTTCCTTTTTTCTTTCTTCCTTCCTTCCCTTCCTTTCTTTTCTTTCTTTCTTTCTTTTCCCTTCCTTCATTTTCTCTTTCTTTCTTTCTTTTTAATAGACCCCAGGTCCCAACAATACCTTAGGAAGAATACTCAGCAAAAAGCTGTATCTTCCCACACTCCCACTCCTACTCCTATCCCCCCAAAAGGAAGAATTAAAATTTCTCATGGAGTGAAAAATCAAAACAGTAATTGCCTCAGAGTAAAGAGTATTGACTGGAAAGGGAAACTTCCTGGGGTACTAGAAATGCTCAGTATCTTGACAGGATGTGGGTTACATGGGGGTATGTGTTTGTCAGAACTCATCAAACTGTAAAACTCTTAAATTCTGTTCATTTTGCTGGGGGAGGCTGACATACCAACTCTGAGTTTTCTTAGAGTTCTGAGAGGGCATCCCGGAGAACCTCTGGTTCCTGAGTGAGTCTCCAAAGTTAGGAGAATGAATGATGAAGGGTCCTGCAAGGCACCTTCTGCAGAAATGAAGAAATAGCAAAGGCTGGGTGTAGTGGCTCACGCCTGTAATCCTAGCACTCTGGGAGGCCAAGGTGGGAGGATTGCTTGAGCTCAGGAGTTCAAGACCAGCCTGAGCAAGAGTGAGAACCCATCTCTACCAAAACTAGAAAAATTAGCTGGGCATCATGGTGTGCACCTGTAGTCCCAGCTGCTGGGGAGGCTGAGGCAGGAGGATCGTTTAAGCCCAGGAGTTTGAGGTTGCAGTGAGCTACAGTGACACCAATGCACTCTACCCCAGGGAGACAGAGTGAGACTCTGTCTCAAGGAAAAAAAAAAAGAAAAGAAAAAGAAGGAAATGGCAAAGCAGAGGAGAGGGCACAGGCAACAGGGCCATGGAGCCAATGAGGATGAAGATCGGAAACGATCAAACCATATCTCATGGCTAAGGATGCCAGGGTAGACCTGAGAGGGATTGCAACAGGTAGCCACCCCCTCCCCCTGGAAGCTGTAGCGGTGCCATGACATCTCTACAAGGGGATTTCCTCTGCTCTAAAATGGAAATAATGACACCCAGCCTGCTCCCTTACTAGATTGTTGTGAGGATCAACTGGATCATATATGAGAAAGCATTTTCCAAAGTATAAAATCCTATAAGCCACCCTAAATCTTTTCTTATTATTTAAAATTGTTTTAATTGTGGTAAAATACACATAACATAAAATTTACTGTCTTAACCATTTTTAAGTGTACAGTTCAGTAGTGTCCACCTTGTTATGCAACCAATCTCCACAACTTTTCGTCTTGTAGAACTGAAACTGTATACCCATTAAACAACTCCCTATTCTCCCCGCCCCCGGCCACCCCACCAGCTGCCAGTCACTGGCAACTATCATTCTATTGTCTGTCCCTATGAATCTGACTACTCTGGGTACCTTCTATAAGCGGAATCATACAGGATCGATCTTTTAATGATTTATTTCCCTAAGCATAAACTCCTAAAGGTACACCCATGATACAGCATATTGCAGGATTTCCTTCCTTTTTAAGCCTGAATAATATTCCTCTGAATGCATACCACATTTTGTTTGTTCATTCATCCATAAATGGACTCTTGGATCACTTTCACCTTTTGACTATCATGAATAATGCTGCTATGAACATACATGTACAAATATCTTTTTGAAAATCTGCTTTCAATTATCTTGGATATATACCCAGAAGTGAAATTGCTGGATTATGTAGTAATTCTATTTTTAATTTTTTTAAGAACACTCATACTGTTCTCCATAGTGGCTGCACCATTTTACATTCCTACTAAAAGTGCACAAGATGTTCTAATCTTTTTGCATCTTCTCCAACACTTGTTATTTTCTGGGAGATATATATGGATTATCTTCACAAGTGACTTCAGAATTTCCATAGGAGGCAGGTTTTAGAATGTAATTTGGTGGGACAGCAGGGCTAGGGTGCTTGAACTGAGGTTGCATGGCAGACCCCACTGTCTTTTCTTAAATTATTGATTTATTTGGGATTGCTCAAGAGGGCTGATGGCGATTATGTGTGTGTAGTGATAGTGGTCCAAAGTCCCAAGAATGGTTCCACCACTGCTGATTTCACTGAATCCTCAGAACAACCCTGTAAGGCAGATACTGTTATTACCCCCATTTTCTACATGAGAAGTCCGAGGCTTAGAGATGTTAATACTTTTCCTAAGGTCACTTAGATAGGAAATGTCAGAGCCTCA
>RJWJ010020136.1:0-29435 GCA_004363605.1 Indri indri | reverse complement strand
GGATTGCTCGAGCCCAGGAGTTAGAGGTTGCTGTGAGCTAGGCTGACGCCATGGCACTCGCCCCAGGCAAGAGAGTGAGACTCTGTCTCAAAAAAAAAAAAAAAAAAAAAAAGAAATTATCCTAATCTAGAGAATTTTATGATGACCGACTTGGTATTCATGTAGGGATGTAGACAAAGAAGAGTGTGCAGATAAAGAGAAATGACATTTTTAATTAAAAGGAAGAATATTATATTAAAAGTGATAAGTGTTTTATACTTAATTGTAAAATACCAAAGAAAACAGTTTCTCAGCCACATTTTGGTTTATAATCCAAATTAAAATGAAGTTTATAGCAAGGATTGGTAAATGTCCCATTTTTTTCCCAATTTTTAAGTTTATAATTCTGTTTCAGAAAAGAGAAAATAAAAAATCAAGAAAAAAAATTGTTCAAACAGGCAGCTAGAGTGGGGAGGACCCAAGCTGATTAATTTTTGCGTCTCACACAAACACACACACACACACACACACACACACAATTATTGATTTAATCATATTACTTTCTAAGTGTTCACCTAATTATTTTCAGACACTAGGTCAAAATGCACAATATTGCACTTTTTTATGATTTGAAACAATTGTAAATAAATATAAAATGTATTTAACATATAACTGCAATCTTCCTATTGATAGCAATAGCTGAGATGAAGTGTTTGCATGTGTGTTTGAAACCTTAAGTGCTTTGTCAGAGCAAGGCACCCTTTTGTAGAGCAATTTTCACACCTGAGAGGAGCACCAAGTTCACTTGCTAATTCAGTGACATCCAAGGGTAGGGTAGGGAAGGCAGCAAGCAGGGAAAAAAGAGACATGCTGTAACTTACTAAATTATTTCTCTGACTTTTCTCCACTAGGTAGAGGCAAGAAAGGAGCTTAATATTCTGAATTTTCTTACACCCATTCTGATCCATAGCATTGTGACCTATTTAAGCTAAAATGTACATACATAATGACTAATATGGCAGACTGGTTCTTTTACTAGCTTTGTGCAAGCAAGTGCAGCATAGGTGCAATGGCAACATCACCTGTGTGTTTCAACTTCCTGTTGCACATCATGCTGCTGAGAGGGCAGGGACTGGAAATTGAAAAGGAAGACATTAAGCAGCAGGACTTCAATGTTCTGACTCCACAGGGCCTGTCAGCCATATGGCTTTCCCAGCATCCAGAGCACAGACATGCATGCATGCTCTAGCATGTGGTTTCCATGGGACCTCATTATTTCACAGTTTCCCTTCTGTGTGTGTGTAATGACAGAACCTGCAGTTGTTTACAACCTTTCCCATTTATTAAGTTTATTATAGGAAATGTTAAGAAATCTTAGTTATGAAAAGCAGTGTTTGTTAGTTATTGTTTTTAAACTTTTGGGCTAAGTAGCAATAAAAGGTAGTAAGCGGATTCTCAAGTGAGCTAGAATAAAAGGTCATGAAGAAAGGCCTGGGATCATGGGAGCTTTGATGATTAGAGCTGGAAAGCAGCTAAATTATCATGTAACCAATGCTCTATTTTTATGGCCAAAAAACATGAAGTTCTAAGAAGCCGAAAGATTTGCCCATGATACCCAGGACCATGAGCATAACACTGATGAGACTAGAACTTAGACTACGTTACTCCCCCTCCAGATCTGTGTCTACTCCATCAGAAGACATATGGATCCTGCAGGGAAAAATTATTTTGGAGAAAGAAATAGAAAGCAATAAAACCGTAGGGGCTGGGATTATAGTATGTGTTCCCTGGGTATTCCGCATACCACATGAAGGAGACTTATTTAAGTTGCCTAATATTAATGTTTTAACAACCCCCTATTCATTTTAAATGATAAGTGATAGTAAAGTGTCCCAAGAGTGTTTAGTGTATTTTAAAAATATCAACAATTATGAAAGAATAACTTGTATTTGTGTGAAGTTCTTGGTTCATTTAGACCATGAGATTTGTAATTGCATTGATAAACAATCTCCTGCATGTAATATGTGCTTTATTTTTTTTTGACAAAGTTCTTCCAATTTGTTGCATTTACCTCATTGCTCTTTCTTGAAGTAATGTAAGGTTACATAAGCATACATAAGAATATTAGGAGACAATATATGGACATTATAAGAAACTCACTGTTTCATATCTAATATCAGAAATTTGAATTAAGTAACAACTGATGATACCATATTTGCAAAGCAAGATCCCATACACTTTACATGATTCCTTGTGTTTGCAAAATTCATGCTAATCTAAAATCCCTTTTGTAACACCAATATGACAGACATAGAATAAAGACTGTTTTCCTCCAGGTTTACTGAAGTATGATTGACAAATTAAAATTTTATATATTTAATGTTTACAATGTGGGGATTTGATATGTGTACACACTGTGAAGTGATTACTAATTAACACATTCACCACCCCACATAGTTATCCTTGTGTGTGCGTGTGATGAGAACATTTAAAATGGACTTTCAGCAAATTTCAAGTATACAACACATTATCATTAACCATAGTCGCCATGCTGTACGTTAGATCTCCAGAACTGATTCATTTTGCATAACTGATAATTTATACGCTTTGACCAACATCCCCCATTTCCCTCACTTCCAAACTTCTGGTAACCACCATTCTACTCTTTGTATCTATGAGTTCAATATTTTTTTAAAAAATCTGGGATTCATCCTTTCTTTATTTATTTTAATTTCAATCAACTTAGGAGGTACAAGTGTTTTTGTTACATGGATGAATTGTATAGTCAAAGCTTTTGGTGTACCTGTCACCTGAATAGCATACACTGTACCTGATAGGTAGTTTATGATCCTTCACCTACCTCCCACCCTCTCTGCTTCCTGGTTTCCAAAGTGCCTTATATTACTCTGTGTGACCATGTATACCCATCTTTCACCTTTCACTCATAAGTGAGTATATGTGGTATTTGTTTTTCCATTCCTGAGATACGTCTAGTCCCATCGGAGTTGCTGTGAAAAACATTATTTCATTCTTTTTCATGGGTGAGTAGTATTCCATGGTATATATGTACCATATTTTCTTTATCCACTCACAGTTGGTGGGCACTTAGGTTGATTCCATACCTTTCCATTTGTGAATTGTGCTGTGATAAACATATGAATAAAAGTAGCTGTTTGATATAATGACTTCTTTCCTTTGGGTAGATCCCCATTAGTGGATTGCTGGATTGAATGGTAGATCTACTTTTAGTTCTTTGAGGAATCTCTGTACTGTCTTCCACAGGGGTTGTGCTAATTTGCATTCTCATCAACAGTGAATAAGTATTCCCTTTTCACCACATCCATGCCAGTATCGACTGTTTTTTGACTTCATAATAATAGCCATTCTGACAGGAGTAAGGTCTCTGTTAGAGCGAATTGACAATTGGTATTTCATCACGGTTATAATTTGCATTTCCTTATGAACACTGAGCATTTTTTCATATGTTTTTTGGGCATTTTTATCTCTTCTTTTGAAAAAATGTCTGTTCATGTCTTTTGTCAACTTTCGAATGTTTTTTTTTTTCTCTTGCTGATTTGTTTGAGTTCCTTTTAGATTCTAGATATCAGCCCTCTTGTCAGATATATAGTTTGAAAATATTTTCTCCTGTTCTGTAGGTTGTCTGTTTACTCTGCTGATTATTTCTTTTGTGGTACTGAAATGTTTTCATTTAATTAAGTCTAATTTATTTATTTCTGTTTTTGTTGTATTTGCTCTTGGGGTCTTAGTCATAAGTTCTTTGCCCAGGCCAATGTCTCAAACAGTTTTTCCCAAATTTTCTTCTAGAATTATGGTTTCAGGTCTTCCATTTAAGTCTTTAATCAATTTTGAGTTTATTTTTGTGTATGGTTAGAGATAGGGATCCAGGTTCATTCTTCTGTAGGTGGCTCTCCAAGTGTCCCAGCACAAATTGCTGAATAGGGCATTCTTTTACCAGTATCTGTTTTTGTCTGTTTGTCAACGATCAGTTGGTTGTAGGTATTTAGATTTATTTCTGAGTTCTCTATTCTGTTCCATTGATTTGTGCATCTACTTTCCTACTGGTACCATGCTGTATTGGTTACTAAAGCCTAGAAGTATAATTTGAAGTCAGGTAATGTGATGCCTCCAGATTTACTCTTTTTGCTTAGGATTGCTTTGGCTACTTGGGCTCTTTTTTGATTCCATATGAAATTTAGTATTTTTTTTCCAATTCTGTGAAAAATGATGTTAGTAATTTGATGGGAATTTCATTGAATCTGTAAATTACTTTGGGCAGTATGGGTATTTGAACAATATTGATTCTTCCCATCCACGAGCAAGGGATGTTTTACCATTTGTTTGTGTCATCTATGATTTCTTTCATCGGTGTTTTGTAGTTCTCCTTGTAGAGATCTTTCATCTTCTTGGTTAAATATATTCCTAGGTACTTTTTTTTTTTTGTAGCTATTGTACATAGTATTGAGTTCTTGATTTGATTCTCCTCTTGGATGTTATTAGCATATAGAAATGCTACTGATGTGTGTACATTAATTTTGTAACCTGAGATTTGACTGAATTTATTTATCAATTCTGGGAGTCTTTTGGAAGAGTGTTTTTTTTTTTTTTTTTTTTTTTTTTTTTTTTTTTTTTTTTTTTTTTTTTTTTGCCTTTTCTTTTGGTTTCTGAATCCTTAATATTTAGCATAATTCCTGGTACATAGTAAGTATTCAATAAAGGCTTATTGAATACATGAATATATAAATAAATGAAAATAGTGTTCTCCCCAAATCCCTAAAATGTCACCAAAAAGCCTGTTACTAAGGCAAAGCTAGTTTTATCAGAACACACTGCAATTAGCAAGAACACCACCTTAGCAGAATCTTGGCAATGTCTCAGGAGAGGGTAGTCAGTGAAGAATAATGTATGAGGTTTTCGAGTCTGAGACTAAGTGGTTCAGTGTGAGTACTTCAAGAAGGGAAAAACTGGAAGTGAGAACACTCTGTGACATTATAAATTAATAGAAATAGTAAGGCAAGGGTCTCGAAGCAAGTCATGTTAAATGAACTGCTGTTTGATAAGTGAGCTGTTGTCCTGGTAACTAGATGGTTTTCTCAAATTTATTTACAGAAGTTAACTGAAACAAAAGTAAAGTTGTTTATTGGTTTATAGAGTGCTCTCTTTTTTAGTCGTAATAGCTGTATCATGTTTATGCGGGGGGTCACAGTTCTTAGTTCCGCTTCATCTTCAGCCCTAAATCTGTATCATCCTATTTTAAGCTGACTCTTAAAGTCCTTCCAGGTAGGAATAGAAATGCCACCACTGAATACTACCCCTCCTCTTGTGCAAATTTGGTTACTACCAGAAATGTCGAGTCACTAAGTTAACTGGTGTGTGCAAGAAGCATAATTTCTTTTCTTTGTCTAATCTGAATTTCTGTTTATTTTTTGAATTCCTAGCACACTTGTTGACAAGAATTGAATCTTAGTCAATTTAGAAACTCACTTCCCCTCCCTTGAATTATAGATTTGTTTTAAGGGCCTTCATGAGTACCACAGAAAAGCCATATGTTGGTGGTGGATGTGTGTAGTCGTGGGTCAGGTGGTCATCTGCACTCACTGGCACCCAGTGAGATCTTCTCCTCGTCATCTGGTCTCCAACCATCAGTCCATGTAAATGGGAGCTATGCTCTGTTCATCCCAATTATAAGGACGTTTCAGTCTCTCTGTACTGTGGCAGACCTCAAGCTAGTCTGCAAGAAAAAACCTTCTACACCACTCTGTACTCTGGAATGCATGGGACTTCAGGGGAGGCATCTCTGCTGTATTTATCTGAAAACCACACTGGTGTTTCTTCTGCTATATGGTATTCTGAGAGCTGAAGGACTGTTAGCTCTGATTATTCTTCCAACTCTGCTGTTATACCCATAACACATTAAATATTTAGTTCTGCTGAATTGTCCCCTCTTAGAGCCAGTAAACCACAACACCCTCAGTGAGGCCTGATGTGTAAAGATTCATGCAGTAATAAGAAATACTGAGGATGAAAAAATCATCTGCCAATATGTCAAAATATTACCCCCAGATTGGATTCTCTGCTTATCTACAAGTGGTCGCCATCCACAGCTAGGTTAGTTTCTTCTAGCTTTTCACCACCACTTATCTTGACCCCTTCCTTCCAAACCCCGAGACTTCAGCAAGCTTGCCAGCGAACTGTAACAGTTATAACACTATCAAGTTGATGCTTATGTTGGAAAATGTTAGACCAGAAAGATGATTCAGAATTTAGACACCTGTAGCCATCTTACAAAACAACACTTTCAGGATTATTCAGTGAAAAAAAATTGACAAGCTAATTTGTATAATTGTCTCACACAGAAAATATTTGCACTTTCATGTGACCAAAAATATCTTTTTTTCCCTCATCCTGAGATTTTACCTTCAAAGAAATGGTATGCAGTGTCTCATTAGAGTCAAGTATATAAAAGTGAAAAGCATAATTTAAGATTACAAAGATGTAGGAGTTGAAACAACTGCTACCCAGACACAGTCTTTTATTCACAGGTACATAACGTACATACACAGATACGTTAAAAGACATCTAACTATATCTGCTTTTGACATATTCAGTGACAACTTCTTTATAGACTTGTACCTGTGAATGTTGGGGTTAGGTGTTTATAGCCTTAATTAATTACATGCAAGAATTTAATTAAGGGATAAAAAAGGAAACAACAAAAAAAGATGAGGTGTTTGAAGATTTTGAAAACTACATGCCTGGTGTTTGACCTAATTATACTCAGTCCTAGAACAAAATATAAATACCTATAAGTGAGGGTGCCATATAAATTTAGGTGTTTTTCTCCAATAGTGCCATCATCAAATCCTTGGCCACCTAGCCCACTTAAGCATGTCAATCTAGATACCTCCATTTTAGAAATAGCTCTTAAAACACAAATTTAAAAAGCAAAATGTTTTAAATATAAAATTTTCCAAATCTGTTACATATTCTACCATATTTAACAGATAGTTCTCAATGTAGATCTGTAGACACACTTTTGCTTATTGACTTAGAATTATCTTGGGCACAATAGTATTATATTTAGAGGGACAAGTTATTCATTCAAGATCTTTTGATGAATAAACCACATGGTTGCATCCTGCTGGGTCTCTTATCCTGTCTGTGTCTTTTAACTGTACCACAATTTCTAATGAAATTGCTGACGATCTTGGTATCAAAACTACCATTTTCTTTCTTTCATGAGTGTTTGTATGTGTGATTATTAGCATATGTGTGTAGTTATCTCTCCTACCTTACTAGGTTGACATGTCTGCTGGAAGCAACCCTGCCTTACTACAGCAACTCTCTAATCTAAAAGCCAAATTTGAACTACAAGTAAGGCAGAACAATTGTTCTCTCATAGTCGTGGCCTTCCGATTTTTTAAAAAGTAAAGAATATCAATAGCTTACATTTATTTAGAGCTTTCTGTGTGCCTGGCACAGTTCTAAGGTTTTTACAGATATTGTCCCATTTAAACTGCACACAGGGATCATACAAATGGGAGTTTTAAGAGATAATTAGAATAGAGTCAGAATGTAATTCTGGGCTGTCTGACTCAGGCCCTGGGCTTCTACCCACTGGGTTTTACTGCCACTCTTCCAGCAGAGGGTTGAGGTTTGGATGGCAGCATTTCACAGGTAAGGGTTTCTGATGTTCAGCAAGTTGTGAAAACGATTAACAGCAATTTTAACTGAGCTCTTGAAAAGGTCTCCTCTGAATCATACACATGCGTTTTAGTGGATTTAAAACAGTTATCATTTGTTTTGCATTGTTTTTTCTTCTATTTATACCAAAATAGATTTGTTTATAAAATAGTAACTCTGAATTTAAAAGTCTGTCTGCAAGTCCAAAAAAAAAAAAAAAAGCAAAAAAAAAGAAAGAAAAGAGAAATTAGAGAACATGAGAAGGCCGTAAGAAGGATCTAGTTATGTTTTTTGCAAAAACAGTTTCATAAACAGCATCCACATGTCAGGTTTCAGTCTGAAATGCTGGATCTTGGCATGCCCATGGTCGAAGAATGACCAGATGTACCAAAGTAAGGCAAGCATGAGGTGAAATATTTGAGGGGAGTGAGATAGGATTATAATAAGATTACAGGGCAAGAGAAAGATATAGGTTTACAGAGCAAGATACGTAATCCACAGATGATGAACAGACCCCTTGCCACTGGAGAGAAAAGAGAATTTGGTTATGGTCTTGGTCTTATTTTATGGTGTCCGGATAGGGACCTCCCCGTGGTTCAAACGTCACCATGGAAGCACTTTGATTGGTCAGTTGGGAGTTGCATGACCTGAGTCTTACTGCACCTGTGGGTTCTAGGTCACTTTCTGGACTTTATGGTACCTATGCTGTTTGGGCCGTGGGCTAGAAAGTCTTCTGCATTCTTTTACAGCTGGCATGAGGAGTTCTGATGGGCAGATTCATAGGGTGTTCCTTCCTACCCAGGTATAGCAGGATTAAGTTGAGGCAGGACAGAGATAGGGGCCTGGAACTCACCCTTGTCCTTATTCCCAGGTGGGGCAATTTTACCAAGGCAACGGCACTCACTTTTGTCTCTAGGAGACCCAGAATCCCTTGCTACCTACCTAAAATACATAATTCAGTTCTTCTGTCTGAAAACATATGAAAGAACTAAATACAATTTCCAAACTGAGGAGCTTGGTCAGAAAGAAGAGAAATTAACATATGTTGCATAATTACATTGTATCAGAAAATGTATATTGTGTTGTCCTAATATATGTTATTTAAACCTCTCTGAATGAGTTTCCTCAGCTACAAACTGAAAGTAACATTTTCCATCTCAAAAAATTGTCAAGACTAAATCTACCCAGAGGTACTACTATACTCTATGTGAGTTATTCATCAGTAGTACCCTTGAAGTATAAACTGCAAAAAAACAAATTCCCTATTCGCAAACCTTTTTATGGGCTATGGATACTCACTCTTCATTGTTCCAAAGAAAGAAAATATATAGAAGTATTCGAAATTTGGACGAATTTAAAATAAATTTATTTTGGCATGTTTTATGCATTTTATGTCAGATCAAGATAAAGAAAGAACTCAGCAAAACAGCCTCTTCATTCTAATTTTCCCCATTTTGGCATTTGGTCAGGTAAACTCTTAACATTACAAAAAGCAATTGTGATTCAAAAAGCAGCCAGTGACAATCCATTGTACTTCTTCAACCAGCTCACAGTGGGCCATTTATTATAATGATTAGCAATTTTAGGTACTTCCAGGACTATAACACTTGTCTGAGCCTTCATTCAGAATTTGAGTTCATTTCAGCATTTAATACTACTCAATGTCACTGAATAAGAGGAAACATGATGCCCAACCATTGCATGAAAAGCAGGAGAAATGTTAAATGTTTCCATAGCTACAGGTTTGAAAGAAACAGAACATGCTGAGATATAAACCAGCACCAAAATGGCAGACAGGTGCATTGGGTGTTCTAAATTCTTCATTCTACAAGCAAATAAATTAGAGTACATACAAATGGCTAATAGGTAGTCAGGACACCATTCTCTTCACTAGCGGATTCAAGAAAGTGTATGGAAAGTAGGCACAGGGGTGAAAAAATGTACTCATGCACAGATAATACCTATCAAAAATTACATTTGCATCAATAAAATTCTCATCAAATAAGTGCCAAAGATACCTAGACAAGAAAAAGACTGGCAAAGAAGAGAATTCAGAGCCTTACCCACTTAGGCTTGATTATTCATGTTTCGAGGTCTCTAGCAGTAAGGGGACATAATTGACATGAGTATCCTCTCCTTAGCATCAGCTACTAGATCACTTCTGTCTCTCAACTTGCGGAATCTTTTTTTTCCCTCTCTAGCATTGACCTACTGAGAGCTCACCAAGTACAAAATTAGGGCATAGTACCACTCTGGGATGGTTGTGCCCCCAGGATGCTCTATAGTATCTCATACAGCTGACTCATGGAAAGAATAGGTACCGATGGATTGCAGGATGCATGGATTGTATAGGTGCACTGTAGGTAAACTTAGAGTAAGCACTGGTGTCCTGGGAAGTCAATTTGCATTTCTTCATTATGTAATTATTATGAGATTCATTAGTTTTTCTTTGAAATACTTTAAGATTATTTTTTCTTTTTTATTGAAATTTTTTTTAAAAAAATTTCATCTTATCCAAAGTTAAAATATAACCTAGAAATTTACACACTTAAAGGGACGCAAGTAGAAAAAAAAAAACAGCTAGGTTTTGGGGGCATTTTAGGAAATGGTCATTTTTGTAACTCATTAAAATATAGTAAAAACATACTTCCAGTTTTCTACATTTTTTTGATTTCAAAATATTAAGGGGCTACAAATGTTTTTGTTACATGGATAGCTTTTATAATGCTTAACTCAGAGCTATTAGTGTGCCCACAATCTGAATAGTTTTTACCCAAACCGTCCTCCCTTAACTCCACTTCTTAATTTCCAATAACTTTTACTTCTCTCTGTGCCCATGTGTGCCTATTAGTTCCAAGTTATTACAGAGGATATGTGGTGTTTGTTTTTACATTCCTGAGATATTTTACTTAGGATAAAGGTCTTCAGTTCCATCCAAATTGCTGCAAAACACATTATTTCATTTCTTTTCATGGCTGAGTAGTACTCCATGGTATATATACACCACATTTTGTTAATCCACTCATGAATTTTGGGGCACTTAGGTTGATTCCACATCTTTGCAATTGTTAATTGTGCTGCAACAAACATTCAAGTGCAAGTGTCCTTTTTGATAAAATGACTGCTTTTCCTTTGGATAGGTACCCCAGTAGTGGGATTGACACATCAAATGGTAAGTCTACATTTATTTCTCTGAGGAATCTCCATACTGTTTTCCATAGAGGTTGTACTAATTTGCAGTCCCACCAACAGTGTATAAGTGTTCTTTTCTCTGTGCATCCACATCAGCATCTATTGTTTTTTCACTTTGTAATAATAGCCATTCTGGCAAGGGTAAGGTGATATCTAATTGTGGTTTCAATTTGCATTTCCCTGATGATTAGTGATATTGGGCATTTCTTCATATATTTGTTGGCCATTTTTCTATCTTCTTTTGATAAACTTCTGTTTATGTCTTTTGCACACTTTGTTGTTTGTTCTTTTTGTGCTGATTTGTTTGAGTTCTTTGTGGATTCCGGAAATTAACCATTTATCAGATGTACACTTTGCTAGTATTTTCTCCCATTCTGTAGGTTATCTATTTTCTCTGTTGATTATTTCCTTTGCTGTGCTGAAGCTTTTTAATTTATTTGAGTCCCATTTATTTATTTCTGTTGTTACTGTAATTGCCTTTGGGGTCCTACTCATAAATTCTTTGCCTGTGTCTAAAAGAGTTTTTCCTACATTTTCTAGAATTTTTATAGTTTTGTGCCTTACATTTAAGTCTTTTATCCATCTTGAGTTAATTTTTATAAATAGTGAGAGACTGGGGTCCTGCTTCATCCTTCTGAATGCAGCTATCCAATTTTCCCAGCACCATTTATTGAATAGGGCTTCTTTTCCCCAGTGTATGTTGTTGTCTGCTTTGTTGAAGATGAGCTGGTTGTAGGTAGATGATTTTATATTTGGGTTCTCTTATTTTTTCTTTAGGTATAATTAAGGATATTTTGGGTTTACATTATGCATATCTTTTATTTTTTTAACTATCCAAAATTGCTTGTATATTTTGGTGCCACATTTTTACCATCCTACTTCTGTGGGGTTTTTTCCTCTTACCAATCCCAACAGCCTAAAGAAACTCTACACAAGAAAATAATGAAACAATAAAAAAAGTACCTTTAAAATAAGTACATTTGCTATTTTCATAGAGTTAAAGATATAATGCAACTTCAAAACAGGCATGAGAAATTAAGAAACAAAAGTAAATGCTTATGAAAAACAATCAATTTGAAAATTTAGAAATAAAATAAAAACTACTAAAGTAAAATCTCCATGGAGAACTTTCATTTCTAACAATATTGTAAATTTGATGTTTAGAGAAATTCTTCCTGATTCAGAACACCAGAAATTCTAGATAATGTGAGCAAAATTTGCTTAAAAATTTAAAGCATAGCTGAACAAGTATGCTGTTAGTAAAGAAGACAATTCAAAACCAGAATTTAGGAAGCTCAAATACAGAGGGGTTGGCAAACATTGGAGTTAGAATTAGATCTGATAAGCAGTGTTTATCTAGATCTCTGGTTTTAACTGAATGTTCAAATCTAGGGAATAAGAGGCAAGGCGTGGGGTTTAAACAAGATAAAAGGAGATCAGATATACATGAAATAAAGCCAGAAACTTCAAACTACTAAAATCCCTTGGTAAACTTGTGCAAAAAAAATGCCCACTAAGAAAGGGTTGCATACTAACCCATTTCAGCCATGTCGTTAGGTTAAGAGAAAAAAAATTTGTTTAATTATCTATTAAAATTTTTAAATCACAAGGCGAGCTCCTAATGGCAATTCTGTTTGTTGTGCTCTGTGTTGATTTATAAAAATTAATCAAATTATACAGTTAAAATATTTGTATTTTTATGTAAAATTACTATACTTTAACAAAAGAAATCAAGTAACCAAGGAATTATTTTAAAAGTAAGTTAAATTATACCAAAATCAAATTATTTAAAAGAAAAATTAAATGACTTTGTTGAAAGAATTTAAGAACTAAATTAATGGAGAGATATACCACATTCTTAGATAAGATGATTCAATATATAAAGATATTGGTACAGAAAGATCTCAATCACAGATTGTCCTATAGATTAAGTAAATATCCCAACAAATTTAGAGTTCGTCAATGAAATTATTTAAAATGAAATTTATTTGGAAAAGATAATAACCAAGGAAACATTGAGATACTCTTAAAGAATAATATAATATGAAATATAAAATAAATGAAGCTTACATGCCAAAATCAATTTCATATAGGTTAAGGAAATACTTAACTTATATGACTGAAATAGACTAAACTATCAGAGTTTTAGAAAATAAAATTCAAAGGCAAGTATTTTATACTGAAACAAGAAAGTTTTCTTAGAATAAGATATAAAGAGCATCATAAAATATTTATACATTTAATTTTATTAACATTAAAATATGATTAACAAAAAATACCATTATAAAGATAGTAAAAATACCGCAAACAGTATAACACAGTATCCAGACTATAAAAAAAAAATTTCCTCAAAACAACAGGAAAAAGAACAAGCAACCCCATGAGATATTGACTAAAAAGACATTTGTCAGACGAAATGAAGAAAAAAGTTGTATGTGTGTGTGTATAAATATATATATAAAGTTCCATATATATATTAAAAATGCAATTGCTTTGGTAATGAGGCAAATCAAAATAAAATATAAAATACTAAATCTCAATGCATACACACATACATACAAATACAAACACATGCACACACATACATGCACACACTTTGTCTACACAATTAAAATGTTGGAAAATGCTGTCAATGATAATATAGAACAAAACATTTCTTATATAATACTGTTGCAAGTTTAAATGGGACAATCCTTTCAGGAAAATATTATGGCATTATATAGAAAATATGAAATTACGTCCTATAAACCAAGAATTTCACCGTCCCATTTCTCAATAGTTATACTGGAAACCACTTGTACGTGTGTTCCTGTAGAAATATTCAAGAATGCTTATTGCAACATTATTCATAATAACAAAGTAATTAATATAATATACCCAAATGGTCTTTAATGTTAGAATAAACAAATAAATAAATCCCAGAGATTTTATACAATAAAGTTTAAAATGAGAAAAGAAGCAAGCCCCAGAAGAATGTATATATTATTATTATATTTATCTAAAGCCCCCAAATAATCAAATCTACATCTGTGTGGAAGAGAATGGACATAATTGTTTACAGCTAAACAAGAGACTCCAAAGATTCTATTAGTATACGTTTTCTTAAGTGGAATTCTAAGTGTGTCAGGTTATATATTATGATTTTTTAAACAATATATACTTGCGGATACTCTGTAGTGTGTTTAATATATTTCAAAATAAAAAAGGCTTTCATAGCATTTTAATGGGGTAAATAGCAGGCTGCTACTTCTGGACAACAAATTAGTGAGGTGAAAAATTGAATTAAGAAAGTCTTCCAGAGCATAACACAAAGACACAATAAAATTAAAAATATAAAAGGAATTTTAAGAGTCATAAAACACAGATACAGAAACCTCAATATTTATCTACTCATAGTTCCAGAGGAGAGAATAAAGAGAATAGAAATGGGAATTATTTTTGTTTAAATATTGAATGAAATATCACAGAAATGCACAAAGAAACATGTCATGTGGATGAGATGCCTGATGATGGACAGAACATAATAGAATAAAAATCAGATTGTTTTCTGTGAACATCAAGGTTGAAAAAAATTTTCAAGGCTATCAGGGAAAAAAGACACATTACTTTCAATAAATGAGATTGCCAAATCACTTATAATTAATTATATTGTTTGCAAAAAACAGTACTATAATAGCTTCAAAGTACTGGAATGGTATAACTTTGAATCTAAAACTCTGTGAAAAGACATGCTGTTATTCAAGTGTTAAGATGAAATAAATTCATTTTTGAACATACAGAAACTCAGAAAAATTTCCTCCCATTGACAATCTTTAAAAGGATTAAAAGAGAATGTTCTCCAGATGAAGAAGGAAATTAATCCACATGGATGTAATGTAAATAAGGAGCTTTAAAGACATGTCCCTGTATGAAATGTATAATTAAAAATTGATATTGAGAAAAGGGCACTTACGGGATACAGTCAGTCCTCTGTAGTGCAGGCTGGCCCTACTAATCTAATAATGGGCAGTATAGCTAACAAGGCAATACTGATATTTTAACAGACTTTCTGAGATGACAACTTATCTAGTAATAGCCAATGACGAATAATAGTAATTTAGAGAAAATACGAGGGGTGTCAGTGGGTTGGGGTGATGTATGATTTAGTGTTTGGGCATAAAATTTATTTATTTATTTGCTTGGTTTTGGTGTATTTGTTTATACTTTTAACTAAAGAATATTCCAATAACTACATTTTTGTCTTTCTTTTTATATTTGATAATTTTCCAATAAGGCTATTTTTCACAATTCATAAGCACAGGCCATGGTACATATCAAAATTTCTTATTTAACTAAACAACACTCCCATGGAAGACCTATTTTTCATAAAACCTCACAAATTTATCAAGAAAATCAACTAGCAGAAATATGAAAAACATATCGGATGTGGTATTTTATTAGGCTGGAAACACTAGCGTAAGTGAATACTCAAATTGGCAAAATCTCAATTGCGATTTTGCAGAATATTTACAAATGAAATCCACAAATTGCTATTGCCTCAAACTTTACTACACTAGACTATAACCTCCTGAAAGAAAGCAAATATTATTTTAATAATTTTCTGTTCCTAATCCCAGGACTACCTCTGATACAAAATCTTTGCAATTAAAATGATAATAGATTGTTAGAATTTTGCTTGTTTGATTTTTGGTTTACCTGGGTTTTTTTAAACATAAATTATAGCAATATGAGAAGATCCTAGCAATTAGTTTACATTATTTTTAAGATTTTATATCTGGAAAAATCTTAACCACCCAGAGAAATTGCATGCTCAATACTTTAATTGTACTTTCAAGTGTACACACCAAACAGGGTTATCGAGTTCTCTCCCACCGTGCTAGCAGGCACGGTGGTGCTCCACCAATAGGTTTACCGTGGTAGTGTATGCTAGCCTTACTTCCAATCGCCAGCATTTACATCTTTACTTGAGGGATTTCTCTAGTGACCACAGCCTGCTCCGCCCAAATGCATGGAAGCCAGAAGTGCTAGCAGAATTAATGCCCCCAGAGGCGGTCTTCAACCAATGATTAACAGAAATAACTGACGCTTGCTCTCCTCTGCATCTCTGATTTCCACAGTGGAATAACTTGATTGAGAATCCCTTCTTGGTTACCTTATCCTAGCTTTACTTCCCCATTTCCCTACTAATGCTTCTGTAGATTACCTCCCAAATACACCGTCTACACTCTAACCTTGTCTCAGGGTCTGGCTCTGGGGAAATCCAAATCAAAGCTACCTTCTTAACTTCTTTGCATACAGCTAAACAACATTCTAAAACCTGAATATCCCCCTACATGACTTAGCTAATATCTAGTCAATTTTCTCCCCAACCTATTTTGGGAATTTTTGTGCAATCTAGACGCTTAACGTTGCTAGTTGCTAGCAAGACCTTCATTCAACCAGTGAAAGATCCTCTTCTTTCTGTAATGTGAAGCATTGTTTTCAGGTGTCTGTGTTAATACATGGGGCTCCCACCGATGCTTCATAACGAGGCTACATACATGCTTTCTTTCTTCTGTGAGGCCCCCTCTTCCCCTTCACCAATCTTTTCTACCCAGCAACTTGACCACAACCCCTGGGTACCTTCTCCCCATTTTAAGGATAGTAAAGATCTAAAACTGGGCTCAATCTACTATCATTTTAATTACAAAGATTTTGTATCAGAGGTAGTCCTGGGATTAGGAATAGAAAATTATTAAAATAATATTTGCTTTCTTTCAGGAGGTTGTAGTCTAGTGCAGTAAAGTTTGGGGCAATAGCAATACCAAGTGCTATCTGGTATCTTTCATTTTCATATATTTATCTTTAAGAAAACACAGGTTGACTGAGTCATGATTTTTTATTTACTAGTCCGCTCACAAGGTCAGAAGAGAGCAAAAATGAAACAGCCTTCAAAAATTAGGATAGGGTAAAAAGAGATAGAGCATAGTTATTACTGTTTATATTTGAATATAGCGTGAAGTCTTGGCAGTGTTTTCAATTGGCACCAAAAAGTAGGGGGTGCGCGTAGAAGGATGGGGATGGAATAATCAAATATAATTTGTAAATAGAAGAGACATTGCTAGTCCCCTGTATCCATTGTCTCCTTTTTAAATAACAAAACCCCTGAACTTTAGATGAGCAAGCACATCACCAGTCGGAGTAGAGACTGCATATCTCAACATACTTTGCAACCAGGTATGGGTATGTGGCTAAATTCTGGCCAATGGCATTAGAACAGAAGAAAACTGCTGCCTTAATTCTTTTCTTCCCACCTTTCTGGTATCTGGTATGTGGGTAAGATAGTGGGATTGGGAGCATTCGTCTGGGACTATGTAAAGAAAAATGCAATTTAGTAGATCAGCAAGAAAGAAGGGACCTTTGATCCAACATAATCAAGCCACCAGAACAGTCCTGAACAGTGAACCACACACCCAGTCTTTTATGGGAGAGGAAAAGTATACTTTCACCTTGATTAAGCCACTATAGTTTGGGTTTTTTTTATTTTAACAGCTTAACTTGTATCCTAATTATTATAGCATCTTACCAGACTGTTGGGGTTTTTCAAATACCAAATATAAACAGGGTTTGGCTAAACACTTAATACTAATAATGGGGAAAAAATTAATAATTTATTAAATCATGGATACGTTGAAATGTATTGGTTTGTTGTTGAAACTATATTTTATTTTATTTAAGTGATATATTGGTACTTACCAATATACACTTAAATTGTTTTTCATAAATAAGTGAAAATTTTATACATCATATTGATATCAAGTGGAGCCACTACTCTTGATATCAATATAAGAGAAATATCTTTAAGTAGTAACATAAAATAAAAGCATAAAATACATCAGCAAAGACTACTTTTCATTAGAACTGTAAATATATTTTAGTTATAATTTTCCAAGTGTTTTATGGTAGGTCTGAGCTTTGGATCAATTTTGTTCTATTAAATACACAAACATAAATAGTTCTGTGACTATTGCCATTTTATACTATACACATTATCTCACAATCTCATAATAGAAAATTAGATGTTTATGTTCGTGAAAATGGAAAGGGAACCTACCTAAAATCATTTCATACATGTGCTATAAATATCCTAATTGCTCATCTGTAGGTCTACCTTAATGTAGTTGCAAAGGACGTATTAAAGCTGATTCTGTTTCTATCTGACCATTGTCATACTACAATTATATTCTTTTGCTTCTTCTCTACATTCTACTTCTTTCAAAACTTTATCAAAATTAATAAATTTCTATGTCCTACTTTTTGTTCTATATTCCTATGGAAAGCATAGGGACAGATTATAATCAACTCATATCAGTGTTATTTAACCTAAATGCTGGGTTGTTATACAAGTTGGCTGATTACATTCAGGTTTTAGGAACGAATATGTAGTTGCTGGGAATAAAAAGAAAAAATGCCACTGTGCATCTCAGAATATAGAATTTTCAGAGAAATTAATGAAAAGCATAAATTGAGACAGAAAATTTTTAAGTATCAATAATCCTGCTTAGGAAACAGACATATAAGCTAAATAAACCTAGAAAAACAAATATGGGAGGGATTGTGTTGAAATTAAAATTAGCGTATGAAAACAAACCTAGTAATGATGACAGAGAAAAGATATATTGATATATTTGATCAAAAATAGGCCTTGTTTAATTTATAGAGCTATTGTATATTAAGCATATGAAAAAACTAGTGAATTTGCATGTAAGAACTTGCATGTAAGTCCCTTAGTTTAATAGGATTCAGTGAATATTTTTGTATGGAAGTAGCCATTGTTAGACATCTGTGGACATGAGTTTTACAATATGCAGGGCAATTAAACAAAATGTTGCTGTAAATAATATTTATTAAGTCCATACTGCTAAATCATATGCATTAAAGCTAGATGTAATTCGTCTAATGAAAAGTACATTCACATCAGTAAACTATTATTTTAAAAATAAATAATTGGCAATCCAAACTCCCTTCATAATAATTTTTGTCAATTTAGTTGATTTCAGAATAGGTGAAACATCCATTATAAAATGCAAAAGGTATGGAAAACCTTATAGGATAAAAAGTCTTCATCCTCTTCTCTCAATAGCCATCCACTTCTATCTAAAAGAATTGTTGCCGTTTATGTGTTCTTCAGATCTGCGGTTATTCTTGTTTTTACAATAACAGTTGTACATCATACTTTCCCTCTGTACTTTGTTTTTATTTTTATTTTTTGAATCATAGTATCCTAGAGATGTGTCTGTATAGTATTCACGGAACACCTTCACTGTATTCAATTATATGTGTGTGCTAAGAATTATTTAACTGATTTCTATTATTTATGGCTCCTTGTGTTATTTTTAAATTTCTGCTGTTACAAAAATATTATAATGAAAGTCTCCAATTTATAAGTATTGTATTTCCCTCCCTCTTTGGAGTCAGACATGGTCATGTGACTTGCTTTGTCCAGTGAAATGTGAGAAATGTCCTGTGTGGCTTCTAGGTAGAAGTTTTAAGATCCAGTGTACAGTTTGGTGTAATCTCTTTCTTCTGCCAAAGTTACTTCATTTTTCCACTGATAGTCGTTGTTTTGGCAACTTGGTCCCAAAGTGGGAGTGAGGGTAACACAGGGACAAACCACAAAGACTCTGTGAACAAATGAGGAACTTCTGTTTTTTTAGCTATTGAGATTTGTGACTTGTTACCATAGCGTTACCTAACTTATCCTGATTTAATACGGTAATTGGTATTTACAAGTGGTAAACTGCACCCTCAAACCCCAAGTAAAACCACTTAAAGCATGTGACACTGGTTTTATGGGCTGGGAGGTGGCCACTATAAAAACCGTATTGGGGCTGGGAGCATGTGAACTGTGTTATGACTTGATGAAACACTGAGTAATTGTTGTATGTAGTAATTCTGGAAGTAGACCATGCATTTAATGAAATTTTAGCTCAAGGAAAGATATTGGTAAACTGAATGATTTACTGTGATTTGTTTAGTGGCAAGATATCAAGAGAATGAGCTGAACTCAAAAAGATATTAATAACAAAGGCCCGTTTTCCTTTACCAAAAGAGAGTAGAGTACAAATTCAGTGACTTGTGACATTGAAAGTGGCAACTCCTTCTCAACCCCCAAAGTAAAAGTTAACATTGAGAAATATTTTAAGGGAACTAATGTGATTTAAATTTAGCACTTTTCACAGGGGTATAGCTGTCACATTCACTGTTAAAACTCTGAATGCACAAAAGTATGTCAGTGTAAAGATACAAATAAAATGTGGCAGCCAGTAAATCCACTTATTTGGGCAAGTGGCTCAAAGAATGAGATAAAGGAACCCCCGTTCAAATCAGATAAGCCCCAAATATTCCCAGTTCATTCAAGAAAGAAAGGCGTGGGTTTGAGAAGAAAAGATGTGTTGGCCTGTCTGTTGGCCTGCAGAACTGATTGGTATCAAATAGATGAGAATCTCATTACATTTTTAAGAACATTCTTGCTAAGGAAACCTCAAACCCATGCAGCCAGGGGTGGGGGGGAATCTGCAGTTGTTAGACTTAAAAGATCTGTGGTCCCCAATCATTTATGGTTAGAACACCGGCTGAGAATTCTGCTTAGTCTTCAAGAAAGGCATATTCTCAGATGCCCAGATGTGACCTAGAAAACAACAAAAATGAAAGAATCTCAGAGAACGTGAAGCCGGAGATGGGGGAGAACAACAGAGAAGGAAATTCCTTCCAGGGAGTGAAATCAGTACCCAATCAAGGAACAAGGGACCTCTCAAAATATTTTCTTTGGAGTTTCAGAAATGTCTTAACATCAGTGTCTGCTGGGCATCTCTAACTTTGCCCTTTCAAAATAAGAGTTTTCTTTGGTGATTATCATATCCCTATTATTATTAATATTAGGTGTATGGGGCAGACAACTTCTCTTTTACTTATTGAGGTGTCCTATGAACTAAAGTAAGCCAAACTGCATAGGCATCCATCTGGAGCTGCTGCAATGACTAGAGGGCATAACCCAGAGCTCCTGGACTTTCAGCTGTTGACATAACTGGAAGGTACTACTGGTAGTCCCTTTTGGAGTGTGGACAAGAGTGATTGTGGCAAGAAGAGTGAGGAAAAAGTTGATGTGCTTTTCACCAAATCTTTACAGTTTTCCCCTTCCAGCTCATGTAGGACTGAATTTTCCTAATACCCACCTTAAAATGAGGTGATCGTGTGCAACTTATTTTGGTTAAAGATATATAAATTGAAATGATATGTGTCACTTCATTCAGAAACTTCAAGAAACAGAGCATAATATAGTACCTTATCTTTTTTTCACTGCTTTGGCAACTTGGGAATTGTGGAGAAGGAGCCTCTCTCAGCCTGAGAGCCTGAATGTGACGCAGAGCAGTGCCCCTGCCTGACCCACAATGGACACGTAGCATGAAAAATAAATCTTCTTCTTGTCCCTTTTAAGTCACTGATGTTTAGAGATTGTTTAATCCTGTAGCATATAAACTGTTCCTGACCTCTGTGTTTTCAGTGATGGCAGGAGGGGATAGGTACACAATGGCCCTATATTAATGAATAATCTGCTTTTTTCTCTCTGTTTTTTTTAAAGCCATATTTATCACATTCTATATTCCTGAAATATATTATTTCTGAAATTTATATTTTATTCCATTAATCTGTGTGTTCTTCACTCAAGAGTATGATATTGTTAGATTTGCTATAGCTATATACATTTTAATATCTAAAATACTGGCCTACCTCATTACTCTGTTTTCAAAATTGCCTGTTTTTCTTGCTTGTTTTTTTTCCATATGAAGTTTACACTGTTTGTCTTATTTTTTAAAAAGCATCCTATCTGTATTTTTACTTGAATATATGATGTGATGGCTTTATCATCATTCTTGTATTAACTGCCTTTGCTGTTTTGTGACTACCACCTGTTAAATGTGAACTTGTAACTATAAAATAGATTGACCGTTCCAATTATTTTAAAGATGATGTATGCACTTATAGGAAGTTCCTAGTGGTTACTGTGATTTAGTCTTTGTGATTATTTAATGAAAAATGTGTAGCTTTCTATGAAGCACTTACCAAATTCTTGTATAGGAGGCCCCATTCACAACAGAATATGATCAAGAAAGACTTATCCAAAGCTAAATTTTAAAAAGCTATTCACTTTCTGGTTTAACAGTCAAGAGAGAAAGCTGTTGAGCTATACTACCTAGGTTCTAATCTAAGTTTTGTTATTTACTACCTCTTTCACTTTTAACAAGTTACTGAATCTGTGCCTCAGTTTCCTCATGTGTAAAATGTGGATAATAATAGTACCAACTTCATTAAAATACTAAATGAAAAAATAAATGCCAACACCACCCACATAAATGCATAGCCTTATAAAAATTTAGTTCGTCAGGAGTAAAGAAAATATGCATAAACTCTTTCAGAAAAGAAAAAAAATGCAGGTGAAATACAAATGATTAGGCATCAGAATAGCTTTGAGTTTTTCAATAACAACACTGAAAACTAGATGCAAAGGGAACAATACCTTAAAAATTCTGAGGGAAATAATTTCCAAGCTATGATTCTAAACCTACACCCAGCATACGCCACATGTGAGAGAATAACAAAGACTCTTTCAGAGATGCAAGGTCTCAAAAATTTTATACCCATGTACCCTTTTTCAGGAAGATATGGGAAGATCTGCTTACCAAATGGGACCATTAAACAAGAAAGAGAATGGCATAAGAATCAGTGGACAAGAGATTTACCTTGGAGGAGAATGACAGAAAATCCCCTGAGAGAAAGTAAAAGAAAACCCCCAGCAAGTTTCTCTGCAGCCAGCCTATTACAGAGCAAATAATTTAGATTGGCAGAGAATGTCAGAGGCAACAGGAAGGGTTTATTTTTGGGGGGGAGGGGGAAGTGTAGCTGATAGATTATCTAGAGTGTTTGATCCCACTGAGAAAGCCCTCCAGTTTTGTCAGACAGTTTGTGGATCAATTAGTGATAGTTACAACCAAAACCCCCTCAACTGAAAAATCAAAGCTATTATGAACCTCAGAGAGAAGAAAATGTTGTATAAGAAACAATATAATGTTATAATATGCAATTGAGCTAAAAGTTGACTTACAGTTGGAATAAATATAGATGTAACAAAAATTATGAAATAAATTCATTGAGAAAAGAGCAAAGAAGTATTTGTGTGTGTATATACGTATGTGGGTATATGATATAAGATATAAGATATAGTAAATTCTCATAGTTCAAAAGTAGGAAGTCAGCAAACTATGTCAAAGATTAAAAAGTTAGCAAATACCCATATATTTATCTTATTCAGAAAAATAAGAGTATATTTAGAAAAAAATAGTCAAAATTGAGTTGAAATTGGTGCTTCCTAGAGAAAAAAATAGGGATAGAAATATGAGGTAGGAGATTGCTCTTTTGTTCTTATAAACCTCGTATTATTTGACCTTTAAACAATGTATATGCATGATTTTGATAAAAATTCAAATTAAAATTACAAAACTAATGTTGAATTAATAATAATTTTTTAACACATAAAAAGATATGGGAATTTTGAGTCAGTTATTCAGTCAAAGAGATATTTTTATTGGTTAAAGGAGAAGTGACGATGCAAACAGGCAGAGGGGAAGGACGTATTGGAGAAAGTAGACTATACGGAAGAAGGGGTAAGTCACCAAACAAGCATATAGATTAAACAGCCTCAGAATCTACACAGTGATACACTAAGGGACAAATACAAAACAAAGTCAGTACACAGAGAACAATTTATATTTATCAATTTATTAAAAATTGGTGTATATAAATTGTATGCATAAATTGCCTTGTGTTTTTGCTTGTACTAGGAGCAAGGCTATATTTTTGCTTGAAAACAATTGACAGGAATGAATTCATGAAAGAAAAAGTAAAATTTAAATTTTAAGATTTGTGAAATGAGGCCGGGTGCAGTAGCTCACGCATGTAATCCCAGCACTCTGGGAGGCTGAGGTGGGAGGATCACTTGACGCCAGGAGTTCGAGACCAGCCTGAGCAAGAGCGAGGCCTCTGTCTCTATAAAAAATACAAAAATTAGCCAGGCATGGCGGTGCACATCTGTAGTCCCAGCTACTCAGGAGGCTAAGGCAGGAAAATCGCTTGAGCCCGGGAGTTTGAGGTTGCAGTTAGCTATGATGACGCCATTGCACTCTGCCCAGGGTGACAGAGTGAGACTCTGACTCAAAAAGAAAAAAGAAACTTGTGAAATGTAAATTCAGCTTCAATAATAAAATAATTACCATTTTGTTTGACAGTTAAGAGAATTATTTATCAATTTCTAATTATTTTTTATTGCTATAAAATTCCTCAGTACCCCAAATGGATTCCATGTGAAGGTATGTGCAATGCTGATTGTCCATTAAAAATTGAGGTATTTTTACAAGAGGCAGTTCACCACTTTTTTTATGGCTGAGCAGTACTCCATGGTATACATATACATTTTATTAATCCATTCGTGTGTTGATGGAGCCCATTCTTCTAAGTGAAGTATCACAAGAATGGAGAAACAAACACCACATATACTCACCAATAAATTGGTACTAATCACTCAACACCGATGTCCACATATGAAAGTAACATTCATCAGGTGTCGGGCAGGTGGGAAGGAGAGGAGGGGATGGGTAAATTCATACCTAACAGGTGCGGTGCACACTGTATCGGGGATGGCACACTTGTAGCTCTGACTCGGGTGGTGCAAAGGCAATTTATGTAACCAAGGCATTTGTACCCACACAATATTCTGAATAAAAAAAAATTGGGACATTTTTAATGATAAGTGCCTAAAGTGATGGATACCCCAATTACCCTGATTTGGCTAATTCACATTGTGTGCCTGCACCAAAGCATCACATGTACCCTATAAATATATACAACTATTATGTACCCACAATAATTTTTAAATATTGGGACATTTTTAGATAATTCTTTGTCCACAATTCTCTTTTCAAGCCAAAATTTATTAACCTGATGCATGCAGCCTTCACTAGTGACCATTAGCACATTAGCACTGCATTTACATGAGGAAGATCAAGGAATCCTTTATGCTTTTGATTGCCTTTTTATTCCTCAGAATAATTGCTGATTTTGGATGTTGGTATGGTCCTAAGAATAAAAAGTTAAGTGAGCAAATTATTGTATCAAACCTTACACATTAATATAGACACAATTATCAAAGCTCACCATTTATGAATGACAATTTAAGAACATACAAAAATATGTTTAAAGTATTTTATTTTTATACCTACAAATATATGTAGATATAGATATAATATTTGTCACAATATTGCACTAATTTTATCCTTTCTGAGCATACTTATTTACACAAAGCTGAATTATTATTATTTTTTTTTCTTGTTGTAGTAAGATAATTCTTGTGCTCCTTTTAAGGAATAGCAAATGAACTGGCTGAAAGTATATGCAGGAAGAGTAAAGACAAGAACATGTGTAATACCTCTGGTAAAATTGCTTCAACCCAATGTCAATGGCATATTTGAAGAATAACAGATGAGGAATGCAATCAACTGGATCATCTAGATATGACCTCTAAAAGTCAACTTGAGTACATGACCAAAAGAAAAAAAAAAAAGATAGACTTAACATTCTTGGCCAGACACAGTCGTTCACGCATCTAATCCCAATACTCTGGGAGGCCTCCCTACTCTGGGAGGATTGCTTAAGACCAGGAGCTTGAGACCAGCCTGAGCAACATGGGAAGAGCCCATCTCTACAACAAATTTAAAAATTAGCTTGGCATAGTGGCACATGCCTGTAGTCCCAGCTACTTGGGAGACTGAAGCAAGAGGACTGCTTAAGCCTGGAAGTTGGAGGCTGCAGTGAACTATAATCATGCTACTGCACTCCAGTCTGAATGACAGACTGACATCCTTTCTCAAAAAAAAAAAAAAAAAAAGACAACATTCTTACATATTTTACCATGGAGAATGTGGAAAATTGCCTCAGAGTGTCAGTGCATATCATAACATATGCAAAATGACTGACTTTTAGAATATACTATTCAGCTCAAAACAATAAAACCCAAACAATTAATCAACTGTAGTATTACCTACTATTACCTGAAAGACTACACGGGATTCATTTGAACGGAATATTTCTTTTTTACTGAGTAAACAAAACCACCAGGAAAGAGCAGATTGCTTAATGACACCAATATTTCAAACAATAGTCCTCTACATGTCTCCTTTTTCTCACATAACTACACAATGGAATTTTAACTAAGCTTTTTAAAAGGGTTCATTTATTGGGGAATTTTAGTTTCTTTTAAAAACAAAAAAAAAGGAAAGAAAATGTGAATTCAGATCTTGGAAAGACTCTATTCTTAACACTTCATCATTACTCATCGCAGGTCTGCACTTGAGATAGACAGTGGCTAAAAAAACAAAAAAGCAAACCAAACCAAACCAAACAAATAAAAAACCCAAAGACAAATGGATGTCTTGTGAGAGGAAATATTTAATACAGGAATCTACTCTATTCATTAGAACTGACAGTTGTTCAGACATTCCTTCTAGTGTCTGACCTTCACTGGGGTCTTCATAAGTGAAGAGTGAATCAGTGACTCCTTTTCATTTGTGTAAGCATGTAGAACCACACGAAGACATTGGGGTTGGGAGGTTTTATCCCAGGATTATAGATGAGAAGCAGGCCTAGAAAAACTAAGTGACTTTATAAGGGTTACATTGCAGCTGTCTTGACCTAACTCAGAAATTATTTTAAGCAGCCCGAGTCCGGCAACAGTCATTTCCTGTTAGACTTGATATATACTTAGAGCAGCAGGTCTTGACCTTTGCTACACATTGGGATCACACGCACTATAGTGAGGCCCTGGCCCTGGTCCACCCCAGTCAATCAGAATCTCTGGGGATAAATCCCTGAAGGCATTTTTTTTTTTTAATTCCCCAGGTAAGTGCAACCAGTTCAAGAATTCTGCTGATTTATAAAAATGTTTAATTAATTATGATATTTTGAATAGTATATATTAAAATAAGGCAAGATATTATATTTTCACAGACTTCATAAGTAATTTAAATTTTAATTAAATTTATATTTTTACACTTGATATAGGCATATTTTACCAACACTTAAATAATTTATATTTGTAAAACTTGCTCTCAATAAGCAGAGAAAGAACGCTGAATTGTTAGAAGGCTGGCCCTAACCTACCTGTATCAGTCAGGATAGGCTGGCTTTTGCAGAGGTAACAAATAAGTTAACATTCCAGTGGCCTAAAACAGCATTTTATTTGTTGTTCTGGTGACACGTTTATTGTTGATTGGCAAGAGGGCTCTGTTCATGGAGACTCTCAGTGATCCAGGCTGACAGGGCATCCATTGAGACAAGCTGCCTATGATCACAGAGGCTGAGAACAGAGTACGATTGCGTAGGGGGTTTTAAGTTATTGACAGGAAGTGACCCACATATCACTTCTTACATTTCCTTGACCAAAGCAAGCTACATGGTTACACCAGGTTTAGAGCAGATGAATGATTGAAGTTCCACTATGCAGTCAGAACAAGGAAATTGACATTTATGAACAGTCCTGATTACTACCACACTACTCTACTGGCCCTACAACGCACAGGGGGCAGCTACCAGAAACACAGAGCACAGTCTCCAAAGACAATAGCATTCCAGATATCTTTAGTAAATAGTTAATATGCACTAGGCATTGAGGATAGAAATGCATGGGAGATGAGGAGATATCAAACGGAAGGCATGGAATGTGTAAAAGCCCTTGGGATATGTATGTTGAGGAGCAGCATATTCATGGGAAAAAATAGAGATGGAGATAGTCAGGCATCCAAGTCTTTGTAAGTTCCTTTTGGGATTTCTATTTCACTGTTATCATAGCTACAGTATATTGATCACATAGCAGGTACTAGATTTTTTTCTAAGTACTTTCTGTGTTTTAACTTATTTAATTCTCACAATGATCCTATAAGGTATGTGACATTGTCATTTCCTCTTTTATAAACATTGGGAGGCAAAATAACTTCTCAACATAGTGACCTCATAAGCGGCAGAGGTAGGATTGAACCGGAAGCATGAACCCTGAGTCCTAAGGTTTAATCATACACTATGTACCAAGGTATGGTTGGATTTCTGATATGGAAATGGCCTAAGAGATACCCAATTGAAGATGTTCATGTCATAGGTTAATACTGTTAGGAAATAGCTAAGCTGGAAATAGACCTAAAGTCAACTGACATTTACTCCAGGGGTTTTCCATTGCATATTCAGCTCTCTTACTAGTGAAGTAATGTTACTTTTTCGAAGCTATTAAAAACATTTACGTTCCTACAATAAATCTAGGGTGCATGAAGGTGATGAGAGTCTGTCTCAGGGCATTTTCCTCAAGGCTGCCAGGCATGCCCAATACAAGGGCACCTGTATAGCTGAACACATGTGTTGAGGCAAAGCCCAGCCTGTGCTCTGCTTGTCAAAATCTGTGACCTGGTTTATTAAAGCCATAGGAAGGGGTGCTAATTTTAGCAGAGAGAGTTTCTCAAACTCAGTAGTATTGACATTTTGGGCCAGATTATTCTTTGTTGAGGAGGGCTACCCTACACATTAGCAACATCCCTGGACTCTGTCCACTAACTGTTAGTAAGAGTTCCCTCCTCTCCAGCCTCCTGTCAGTAATAACAAACAAAAATATCTCCAGACCTTGTCAAATGTCCCTGGGGTGAGAGTGGTGGGAAGGCAAGATCACCTGCGGTTGAAACCACTGCTAATAGAGGCATGATCTGCTTGCCAAGCTGTGTGCCCCTGGAGCACTCTCTCTCCCTGCAGAGCGGGTCCCTTTTTCCAAAATCATACAAGGTTTCTTTAAGGATTAGCAGAGAAATTATATTTCTTTAAATTTCTGTTGGCTGCTTCTCAACTCTACCAGCAGCAGCGTCACTAACATTTATTGCCTAAAAAAAAAAAAATAGATGTCTAGAATATTAAATTCGAAGAGAACATTCTCTTGATCAAAGTAATGAATATTGCTCTTGATGAACATATATCTATAGGATGCCATACCTTAAGAATATTAGCACAGACACATGAAGATATGTGTGCAAGAATGTTCTTTATACCAAAATAGTCCTAAATTCCTATCAGTAAGAAACTAGTTAGATAAAATACAGTATATTCTTAATATGTAAAATGAAGTGTCCATTTAAAAAACATGAATATATATTTCTGACATGATATATTTGATAAAATGTGAAGTGAAAAGGCAAGCCTCAGAACAATATATGTAATCTGATCCTATTTATGTTTAAAATATACATTATGAGAATGCAATGGAAATGCAGAGGAAAAATTCTGTGACAGGAAGTGAAATTAGAAGAGAGTGAAAGGACGTGTGTGTGTGTGTGTGTGTGTGTGTGTGTGTGTGTGTGTGTGTTTACTCATATTCAATTGCCTGGTTTTTGTATTTAAAAATAATATAATAAAATTTCATTAAATATGGTAAATAGCATCTACGT
>RJWJ010020135.1:0-23446 GCA_004363605.1 Indri indri | reverse complement strand
AACTCTGTCTCAAAAAAAAAAAAATTAAAAAAAAAAAAAGATGCCATATCACTTACTTATCAGGATAATACTTTAAGTCTCCTGGGCTATAGTCCATCTCATAGAAAGAAATCCCCCATAAGGAACTTTTAGGACATAGCTTTTATGTTAACTAACTTTTATAACTAGTAAGTTTTATAACTAACTTTAACATAACTTTTATGTTAACTTAATAAATTATGTAAAGGCATATATTTGTGTTTGTTTGCTTCATTAACTGCAGTGTCTTTGTGGCATGACATGAATTTACACCTATAGGAAATATGAGTTCAATTTACAATAGCTAAACTTTTCACCATCATTGAGTAACCCAAACAGGTCCTAAATTCATGTCATTTCCCATCCCATTCAGAGTAAAAGCCAGAGTCCTTACAATGATGTACCAGGCCTTCTCTGATCTGCCCCCCTTCACACCCTTACTTCTGGGTTCTCCTTGCTTACAACCCTTCCCCATCCCATTCTGCTCTAGCCATCCTTGCCCTCCTGCTAATCCTCAAACCTGCAAAGGATTCACCTGCCTCAGGGCCCTTGCATCAGCTATTTCTTTCTGCTTGGACTTCTCTTTCCCAGATATTCATATGTCTCCCTCTTATTTCCTTCAAGTCTCTGTTCAAGGATCATCTTATCAGTGAGGACTTCCCTAATCGCTCTCTACAACATTACAAGTACTCCCTCTCCCCACATCCTTCCCTAATATCCCTTTTTTTCCCCCCATAGCAGTCTTCACTACCTATCTTAAATTTATTACATTTTATTTATTATCTGTGCCTACCCAGTAGAATGCAAGCTGTATGAGACCAGGGACTCCGTGTGTTTTTTCTCCCTTGCTGTATCCCCAGTGTCCAGAATAATGGTAGACACATTAATAAGTTCCTGACTTGGGGTGGGGAAGGGGCAAAAAAAAAAAAAGTTGCTGATCATCAGTATGCCACTTTGTTTTGTTTTTTGTTTTTTAGACAGAGTCTCCCTCTGTTGCCTTGGGTAGAATGCAGTGGCCTCATCAGAGTTCACAGCAACCTCAAACTCTTGGGCTCAAGTGATCCTCCTGCCTCAGCCTCCCAATTAGCTGGGATTACAGGCATACCCCACTGTACCCAAATGATATCTTTCACATAATTACATGAAAAGCATTTAAAAATACACTTCCAGAATGAGATGGAAATCTTTTAAAAACATTCAGATTTCAGGGAGAGCTACTACTGCCTGATGCCATAAGATTCCAAATACTGGAGGTACTCCCAATGTTCTGTTGGAAAACAGTGCAATTTGTGGTATCCGTTCCTGTGAATAAAATCAAAGAGAAAGATGCCAGGATATTTAGTGCAATGCTTTAAAGAACTGCAGAGCTATCATGTTCTTTTCAAAACAAAAAATCTGCTAGTCTCCCTGGCCAGGTGCTTTGTGTTCACTTGCCACGCCAAGTGCTCGAAAGTCACGTGACAACCTTTCTTCCTTAGGAAGGAAAGCAAGCAAGGCCGGACGCTAGTGTGTTACAACTGCAGTGTGTAACTGAGGGCCATGGGAGGTTGGGCACTTGCATAGCTAGTGCCAACAACGCATGTACATTAGAACGGCACTTCTCTACTAAGTTGCCGTGCGGTCCTCTAATGAGTCGTTTTAAAAGAGGCTGCCTTTTAACTTCATAGGTGAAATCGGCTTCAGGAGTAAGGCCCATCATACATTAAAGAAGGTTAGGGTTTAAATTGTTAGCTGGAAAGCCACCAGAGGAAATTTCTATTATAGAAGAAAGTGTTTCCTGCTTGGACATTTCAATTTGCAACTCATCCTTTCTATATTTGTATCCTCAGTTCCTACCAATAGTGCCTGGCACAGAGTAGCCCTGCAGAGGTTGGCTAATCGGTACAGTAACGTTTGATAAGTTATTTACAGCCGCTTCCTGCGCAGTGGAACGACTCAGCCAAGTCTCCTCGCACCAAAGGCTGTAGTCTGAATTAAAACACTTGGTTTTCAAAACACTGTGAGAGTCTACAGGGTTCCCAGGCCACGCCGGCTTCGGGGAGCACCCATCAAGGGTCGGTTGCGACGCCGCTGCTTCTTCCCGCTACTCCTCCCTCGGCCAAAGCCGACTGGCTACGTGGAGGCTGACCTTGCTCAGGGATGAAGGTAGCCGGCCGGTCCAGCTCGCACTCGGTCCTCCGCAATCCCATGCTCCCTTGCGCCAAGGACACGTCCGGCGGCTTCGCAGGGCCCTTCTAGGCCACCGCGGCTCCTCTCTATGATCGGCTGCTGCTTTCAGGGCGGGTGTCATGGCGGCCGGCGTCGAGTTGGCAGGAGTTGTCCACGGAACTGAGGAAAGTCTCTAAAGCAGAGGAAGAAGTGGCCCAACCTGGACGGTGGGAAGTCGTGGGAATGAGCAGAAGGCCCTGTGTGGGTGACTGTATCACGAGAGGCGGGCCCCTGGTAAACTCCCAGGCCAGGCCTCTGCGTTCCTAGGTAGAGCCCGGCTGCTGGGAGACCCCCGGAGCCGGCATTGCCTAGGAACCTCGCTTTGTGCTGTTATATCCAGAGTGTTTCCGAATAGTCTCACGAATACAGCGGTTAGAGGACATTTGGCGGGATCGTCCGACGGCGCTGGACGCTTTTCTCGGAGCGGACCCGGTCGTTCTCTAAACCCGCAGCGATGTCGTCCTGGCTTGGGGGCCTCGGCTCCGGCTTGGGCCAGTCTCTGGGTCAAGTGGGGGGTAGCCTGGCTTCCCTCACTGGTCAGATTTCAAACTTTACAAAGGATATGCTGATGGAAGGCACAGAGGAAGTGGAAGGTAACAGCTGGAGCGAGGGGAGGGACGGCTTTTTTGGCACCCGGGAACGTCTGTTTGGTCCCCACTTCCATCAGTCATAAGTCGCGGACGGGTCGCAGAGGAGTGCCATTCCTCCCTTTTTTCTTTACACTCCTTCCTTTGCCTCTTCTCAACCGATTTTCTATGGTGAAAGACCACCGGGGTCCGGGGGAAGACTTCTGGTTCTCCTACCTTTGAATACCTTGGACGTCTCAAAAGTACAGTAGAGTGAAACTGCTCCTACGTTTAGTAGAGTTCATTTTTGTTTGCTTCTTCCACGCCCACCGCTTACTTTGCCCTCAGTTTGGGGGCGGATCAGATTTTTACCATCTTCCTTAATTTTGACAGTTAGAAGAATTGTGTATGGGAAATAGTCACCTTTTTTGTTTTTTTCCATTTTTGTAACAATTGAAATAATTCATAATTCAAACATTTGGTGACTCGCCCTTTCTGTCTTGAGTATATTATTTCTTAGTGAAACATGGCTGTGTTTTTCTATTTAGTTATTTTAGATTTTTGCTTATTGCGATGTCACATTTCAGCGTTTTGGCTGAAAATGTATTTTCGTGTATAATTGTCCATGTCTCCCATTTTCAATAGTAGAACAGGGAAGATACTTATCCTTAGGGTATCCTTAGCAATCTTCGCTCATTTTTGAAGTCCTTCATCTTGTTTCACTAATGAATAGTGATACAGAGTTACGTGGTAATTGATGATTAAGTTAAAAGTTAATTACTGTTTTGATTTTTTTTTTTTTTTTTTTTGGAGACATAGTCTCGCTCTGACGCTGGGGCTAGAGTGCCGTGGCGTCAGCCTAGTTTACAGCAACCTCAAACTCCTGAGCTCAAGCGATCCTCCTGCCTCAGCCTCCCTAGTAGCTGGGACTAAAGGCGTGCAGCACGCCGGGCTAATTTTTTCTATTTTTAGTAGAGACGGGGTCTTGCTCTTTTGCTCAGGCTGTTCTGGAACTCCTGGACTCTAGCAGTCCTCCTGCCTCTTCCTCCCAGAATGCTAGCATTACAGGCTTGAGCCACTGCGCCTGCCCTATTTTGATTTCTTGACATTTCTTTCAGCAACTACTATTTGAATACCAAAAGTTGTTGGCCAGCGTGGTGGCTCATGCCTGTAATCCTGTCTTTCTGGGAGGCCGAGGTGGGAGGATAACTGCAGCTTGGTTCGACACCAGCCCGAGCACAGTGAGACCCCGTCTCAATTAGTTAAAATCTTAAAAAAAAAGAGTTGTTTAATTTCAACCTAGATCTGCGCCAGGGAGATAATGGACTGGTCTTCTGGATGAGAGCAGTTCCTTTGACAATTTTATAATTTATAAGTTAACATTCAGGCCTAATTTTTAAAATCCTGGGTTTAACTGAGCCTTCATATTTATTTGGTTGAAATAGAGAAAGATGGTTTGATAGATAATGTTTATATTTAGAATTTCTGTGGGGTTTATTTAGAAGGAAGGAAGACTGGGGAGCTACCGAAATTCATTTTACTGCTTGGCCTTCCCCTTGAGTGGGTGGTGCGTTAGGTGGGACAGGTTTGGGGATGGGCATGAAAGGACTTCTTCATGTGTGGAGGAAAACCTGGGTCCTTGAGGGCAGTCAGAAGCAGAGAAGGGCTAGATAACTAAGGGAAATGAGACTGGTCTCTCTGTGTATCCTTGATAGGGGAAAACAGTTGGTTATTCCTTTGACCCTAAGCCAAACAATATGCATCCCCCAACCTGTATGTCTTGCAGGTTTAATTCATTTTGTTTTCCCACCAAATGTGCTCCTGTATTCTCAATCTTAATGATTTCACTATCTACCCGGTTTTCTAACCTATAAATAAATCTTCATGTCTTTATTTTGTCTCTTTTTTCATTTACTACTTCCGCTTGGTCACCAAATCTTGTTCATCTTATGTCAGAATTGTTCTTTCCTTTATTACTCTTGGACCTATTATTTGCAGGATGAAATCCAAACCTCTAAGTTTTGGGAGGCCAAGACCTATTTTGTCTGGGTTCAACCTACCTTTTCTAGTTGCCATACCAGTTGCCGTACATATGCACATTCAGCATACACATGCACACTTACACACAGAACTTCTGCCACGTGGAAGTTTGTCAGGTACCTACACAATTCCAGGCTTCTGTATGGAAAGCCCTTCTCTCCTCCTCCTTTACCTGGAAAACGGTTTTCCTGTACAACCGTGCTTACATGTCAGGTACCTGATGAAACCATTCTGACACCCGTGCAGATTGAGTTGATGATTTAGTGATCTGTGTTCTAACAGAATTTGTGGATCTTGACAGCAATTACCATGTTGAGTTATAATTTATCTCTTTCCTGGATTCTCAGGGTGGGCACTGGATTTTTTTTGGTTCTTATATTATCAGTATGTGGCATCTTTCTTGGTACATATTAGATGCTCAATAAAAATTATGCAAGTGGATGTAGAAGTCTGCAAAGTTGCTTAATGCTTTTATTATTTTCCCTTTGTATTACAGTAGGACTTGCTTAATACCTAATTTATTGGTTTTATAAGGTATTTAAAAATAGGGTCAGAGTACAGTTTATTTACTCATTCAAGTATTAATTGTTTACCCTGTGCCAGCAACCAACAAGAAAACAGTTCCAGAATAGCACTCTTGATGCAACTTGAAAATTGTCTATATTTATAATATCAGAATGTTGGATTCTACCAAACATTCTACTGATTTATTCAAGGTTAGGAATTTAGGCTTTTAAATTAGATAGACATGGGTTAAAATTCCACTTCCATGCATTGCATTACAAGTTGTGGGATTTTTTGCAAATTATTAATTAACCTCTAAAAAGCATAGTTTCCTTATCTATTAAATAGGGATAATCATGCCTACCATGAGATTGAGAAGATTAAATGAAATCATGAGTGCAAAATGCCTAGAACTGTGCCTAGCAAATTGTAAACATTGATAAATGGTAGATGTTATGTTTTCCCTCATTGAGAAAATCAGAATATTTTTGTCTGCATAAGATCTCTTTATTTAAAAAGGTCAGAACTTTTTTGGGGGGTTTGAGGGTGGGGGTGGTAGAGTCTACATGAACCTTTTAAATACCTTTTTGAAACAATTGCTGCTTTTAACAATTATCTTCCTAAACAGATGAGATTATACTTTGTCCTCTTCAGAGTAGCAATTAGATAATGCTTTCAGAGTTTCAAGCAAGATGTACAAACAACCACAGAAGCAACCCTACCTGGTGATTTTCAAAACGAGAAGAGTGTGCTTGTCACTGTAATTTATCGCATGCTGCTTGTATTTTCTTTTAATTTAAACTGTGGTTCAAAGAAGTTATCTTTATAATATTAAAGTGCTGTGAGTAATGAAAAAATATGATATATTGTACCTAGAAAAAGTATCTAACTCTGTGGATGATGATTTTCTGACAGCGGCATTTTGGCACTGCTGGGCTTTGACTCTACTTTTAAATGAAAATGTACAAAACCAGACTGAGCTCATTCCCATTTTTAATAAATTGTGTCTTTGTTACTTTAAATGAATGTTCTCTTAGTGTATTTTTATTGTTTGTTTATAGGTGATTAATTATTTGATAGTATTGGGAGCAGAAGTTAGTAAAAGACCTTAAGCCCTAGTCGAATAAGTTTCATCTAAACTTACAGCAGCATAAGACAACAGAGAAAGAGTTTTAATTTGCAAAAGTTAATTTCCCACAACAAAATTTTAATGAACACTTTCAAGGGGTAAAGGTAGACGTCCTAAGGTATAGGACATAGGTAAAAAAGAATGACTTATATGACAGCGAAGAACATTAGTGACAGTGGAAAGTTGTGATGAAAATCAAGTGATATGTCTTCTGAATTTGCTCTCATATCAGCCAACTATTCTGTTTAAACTCAGTAAAATATATTTTCCTGAAGATGCCTGTTTGTTATTTCATATGGTGTTGATCAAATATTCTGTTTACTTTTTAGCAGAATTTCCTAATTCTAGGAGAAAGGAAATTGAAGCCATTCATGCTGTCTTGAGATCAGAGGTAAGGAAAATTGAAGATTACTATCAAACTTAAATTGTTCTTTTTTGAAGCCATGAAAGTTATTCAAACTTTATTTTAGTACTCTTTTTAAATGCACTGCTTACCACCTTTTGTCTCTCCTTGTTTATCTCAGTTCTTTTGTGGTTTTTTTATCAGCCTTCCTTAGACGAAGAGTATATTTACATGTTATTGCAGTTTGCTATTCTTTAATACTCCCATTTCTATTTCTGTATGCTGGAAGTAGGAAAACTGCCAAATGTAGAAGTAGCAGTGGCAACAATTTATCATTATCAAGGATTTACTGTGTTTTAACAGTGTGCTGATTTGCAGTCATACATTTATTTAATTATTAGTACGATATGAAGAATGCAATTCTGTTTAAAGCTTTTAAATTCTGTAACATTAAAATAATATTTGGATACAAAGAAGTTAAGATTATAGGAATAGCAAATTAATTTTCCTGTATTATTAGTCAGTGTCTAGTCATGACTAGTTCTGGACATTGTACTTAATAGGGATAAGAGAAGCTTGAAAAGGGTTCAAAGGAAAGCCATAAAGAAAATGAAAGGATTTAAAAGTGGGATCTATTGTAAAGGACTAAAGAAACTCAACTATTTAGCCTTGGGATAAGAACAGTGAGGGAACACTTAATAATACAATAGTGTTTCAGCAAAAGATATTTTTAGAGGACTGTGGTAGTAAGCATGTTTTCCTCTCTACTAAGCCCATTAAAAAAAAACTGAATTTAGATGTCAGAAAATATATACTGACACGCATTATTGAACTCTGGTCTAGATAATCGAGCTGAGATTGTGGAATTTTAAAGTAGGGGGACCTCTCAAGAGGAACTGCAGTAGTATTCTGCCTCAGTTGAAGAGGCAGTTTGATGGCACTTAAAAGACCTTAGCTGTAATTACCTAGTAAGGAAAGTAGGTGCTCTAGTGATGGATGAATGTAATAGTTTCTTTCTTTTAAGGCATAGGAAATTGTTCCGATAGTCCCTAAAGAAATCATTGAGCAAACATTTGTTGGCACAGAGCCACCCAGAAGTGTGTGTGGTGGCATTAACTTAGGTGAATGCACTAGTGTACATTTGGGGGAAAAAATAAATAAAGTTAACCTGCTTAATTAATGACTGCTCTGTATTGAGCTGGAAAAGGGAAATAGAAATCTTGTGTCATTCTGTTGATCTCAGTTCTTTTAATGCCTCTTATAGTGTTATCATTGGACTATGGCAAGTATTCTAGTGTTTAGAAATATTTGTTTTTAGGCCAGGCGCCGTGGCTCACGGCTGAAATCCTGGCACTCTGGGAGGCCGAGGCGGGAGGATCACTTGAGCTCAGGAGTTCGAGACCAGCCTGAGCAAGAGCGAGACCCCGTCTCTAAAAATAAAAAAAAAAATAGATAGAAATATTTGTTTTTCGTAAAACACATCCCCAAATGCAAGCCAACTTCCTCCTTTCACTCTTATCCAGAGTAGTGCGAGCACTCAAATACTAGAGGAAACAGACTATCGGATTTCCCAAGGACTTTATTTTCTAAGGAAATTATGACTATATGTGATTCTCGCCTTATATGCTAACTGTATACCCTAACCCCTTCTGTGGCTGTGCAGTATATCCCTGTTCAAGACTCACTGCTGTAAGACAATATGGTGAAGACATGGTTAAATATTTTATTTAGAAAGTTTTAGTATAGAGAGGGCAGTATGTTTTCCAGAGGAAATTAGATTTATTTACAGATGTTAACATGTGTAGCTGACTCAGGATTCTTTAGTTGCAAGTAACAGCAACCAATCTAAGCTAACTTACTTGATCCTGTGTGTGTCAAGAAATCTTTTTCTTGGCCTGGCGCGGTGGCTCACGCCTGTAATCCTAGCACTCTGGGAGGCTGAGGCGGGTGGATCAAGGTCAGGAGTTCGAGACCAGCCTGAGCAAGAGCGAGACCCCGTGTCTACTGAAAATAGAAAGAAATTATCTGGACAACTAAAAAAATATATATAGAAAAAATTAGCCGGGCATGGTGGCACATGCCTATAGTCCCAGCTACTTGGGAGGCTGAGGCAGGAAGATCGCTCGAGCCTGAGTTTGAGATTGCTGTGGGCTAGGCTGACACCACAACACTATAGCCAGGGCAACAGAGCCAGACTCTGTCTGAAAAAAAAAAAAAGAAATCTTAATCTTTTTTTTTTAATCATTTTATAAATCTACAGAAGTATGAATAAAGTGATAGTGAAAAAAATGTTATTAGAAATTTTAATAACTTAAATCCAACAAATCTAAGTTTTTATTCCATATTTTTCTGGTTTTGAAAACATATATACTGAAAATAGGCAATGTTCTTGAATTTGGTTAACTGCTTAACTCTTATGCGTTAACTGGAATGTATTTATCTTATAAATACTGATTCCAGATTTCAGTTACCGCCCTAATATATTTGAGTTTATCATTATTCCTTGTTCTGCTTGATTGTGTCATTAAAACCAATACTTTCGAAAACTTCGATGGCTCATGATTTTGTTGAAGAGATGACTTTCGTCTTTGCTCCATAATTATAATTTATTCTTACATAAATTATGTAATTATATGATTACAGTTTACTGTTAAGTTTATAAATAACAGAATGATCAATCCACTGATTTTTTTTCATTTCTGTGTCATTCGTTTCCTCCCAGTTGCATTTGTATATACACTTGCCTTCAGCATTTGTCCATGTATGAACCATATCAAGTAAATGTTGGTGTACAAATATATACATAATGAAAGAATACTGTTACATATTTGTTTAGCAAAATGAGATGGTTCAGGTCCTTGTTGCAAAATATTGCCCAGTAAAATATTTTCCTACTGAATGAGTAGTGTAAAACCATATTTCCTTTTTGTTCTTGGAAATACATTGTTAACTCATCAATTCTTGAGTTTGAGAAAATTCAGCTAGAATATTGCCATTTGAAGATTTGTCTGAGATTTTGCTTCTACAATCAATTTCACCATAACCGTTAGATTCTAGAGTGCTTCTTTCTGTCTCTTTGCATTCATCTTCTGAGTTGTCTAATAATTGGGAAATGTTTTCCTTTGTCAATTTTCTTCTCTTTGTCCAAACATAAAAATTCTGAATTTTCAACTGTGTTCAATGAAAGCAAAAAGAAAAAAGACTACAAAGATGGTATCTCTGTACTGCTGTTTCCTTTTTAAAATTATGCAATACTTTAGGTAATGAAGTCAGAAAACTGGTTATTTCATGATTGCATCATTCTTCTAGGTGATTCCATAAGTCTTGTATTTTCTTATTATTTTAATAATTTTTAGCATAGTTAGGAATAATTGATGAATAAGGATAAAATGATTCCCAGGATGATACAATAGCAAAACGATTCAAGATACAGAAAAAACAAGATGATTACGATTCCATCATTCTTAGATTTATGAAAGGATCCAATGTATCCTTATGATAATTTAAGATAAAATAAGTTTTATTCTATTAAAACAATAGCTGAATTTTCTCTTTATTTGTTAGAAGACCTCTAAGAAGGAATAAAAGTCATAAATACCAATTCTTACCAATAGTTAGAACTGCTTAAGAAAAAAACTAAAATTAATTCCAGTTGACCCTGCTGGTATACCAAGGGTTAAGGGAGTGGAACATTTTAAGGATAAGTGTCTCATGAACTCCAAGAACAGAAACTTAGCCAGACTTTAGGAAGGGGCTGCAGCTACAACTGGAGGCCGTCAGGAATCTGTCTTTCTCATTTATACTTCACTCTGCTCTTCTTTGTGTACATTTATTCTTTTCTCCTTTCAGACGAGCTCCCTCTGCTCCATATTCCATGCATGACCCCTGACAACTCTCTTGATACGTTAAGAGTTCAGCCATATGAAGAGAATCTCTCCTAGGATGCTTTCTCAACCTTTCTGACTCTCGTATGACTTAGGGAGATAAGGGCAGACAACCAAGTAGGTATTGATCAAATTCACAGGTTTTAAGTTCTAGTTATTTATTAATCAGTGAAACAAATAACCTGAGGTATTTTTGTGTGAAAAAGCCTAGAATGGACTTTTGTGACTTCAGTATATTATGTCACTCAATTATGCATTGTGTTTTTCATATTAACAGCTCACAGAAAATTATGCAAAGTCAGCCAGTAGAATAGAAGGTAATTAGTTGTGTTACCATTGGTCCTATTTCTTATTATTTCTTCAAGATAACCAAGGTCCGTGTTAGTTTTCTGGGACTAGAGTCCCACATTAGGATTTGTGGTTGTAATTATTCCTTTGAATAATTGGTTTTCTTTGGGAATTCATATACTCTTCCTGGATAGTAATTTTCACATTTGTTGACATCAGAGGTTCCTAGAATCTTAAGAAGAAAACAGATGACATCCCCAAATTACAAAGTCTTCATCTTTTAGCAGGAGCTTTCTTTTCCACCATCAGTTTCCTTTTTCTCAGTCATTTTTGTTAAACTGTGTTTATAGATACAGTAATAAAATGCTTAGTAATTTATCTGTAATAATTTATAAATCCCTTTTTACAGATAATTTTAGTGTCCATTTGTCTTACCTCATTATGTTCTTATATTCATTCAACTGATAAGGAATGAATGATAATAGGTTAACATAATTGAATATTTAGGTACATAAAATTTGAGTAATTTTTTTCATACTTTCCAACATCTTAAAACAAAAGACTGGGTGTGATTTCTAGGTTTATGGAATTAGACTATTTTGTATATTTCTAACTGTTTTCAAACAGCTCTATTTTTTAAAATTATTTTATTTTTATATAAATTTCATATATTTCTCATCTGATTTGTTTTTTTACTTTACTCACCACTATACTAACAAGCTGAGTTCTAGTAGTGGTTTTCAAATTAGATTTTTTGGAGATGTCTTAGGGTGCCTGGGGGACAAACAAACAAATAACATGAGATTTTAGCCTCCTACCTATAAGGTCAGCCAGAAATCTCTTCTAAAAAGATCTCTTTTAAAAAGTTCTGTTTGGGGAGTAAACAAAAGCTCAGACATATAATCTCTTCATTTACTAGACATGTAGTGCCTGCTTTGTGCTAGGTACTGGTTATGGGGGAAACCCATGAGGATGGGGAAACATTGATCAGTGGCTTTTTCTTAGCAGTAACTCAAACTGAGCAAAATATTAATTTTTCCCCTTTGGTTTAGAATGAGGCATATTCTATATAAACATAGTTAATGCATTTGTGACTTTAATTTGAAAATATATTTTGAAAGCCAGACTTCTGTCTGGGACCTGTTTTTTTTTTTTGTTTTTGTTTTGAAATATATGGAGACAGGATCTTTCTCTGTTGCCCAGTCTGGAGTGCAGGGGTGTCATCGTAGCTCACTGCAAACTCCAACCCCTGGGCTCAAGTGATTGTCCTGCCTCAGCCCTCCTGTGTAGCTGGGACTACAGGCCTGTGCCACCAAGTCTGACTAAATTTTTTAATTTTTAATTTTTATTTTTTTAGAGCCTGGGTCTCCCTGTGTTGTTCAGGTTGGTCTCAAACTCCTGGGCTCAAGCATTCCTTCCTCCCTCCTCAGCCTCCCAAAGTGCTGGAATTATACATGTGAGCCACAGCACCTGGCCTGTCTGGGACTTTTTGTATTTTACATCTTTTTTTTTTTTTTTTTTTTTTTTTTTTTTTTTTTTTTTTTTTTTTTTGAGAGAGGGTTGCTTTGCTCAGGCTAGAGTGCTATGGTATCAGCCTAGCTCACAGCAACCCCAAACTCCTGGGCTCAAGCGATCCTCCTGCCTAAGCCTCTCAAGTAACTGGGACTACAGGTACGTGCCAGGACACCCAGCTAATTTTTTCTATTTTTAATAGAGCTGGAGTCTCACTCTTGCTCAGGCTGGTCTTGAACTCCTGAGCTTAAGCTATCCTCCTACCTTGGCCTCCCAGAGTGCTAGTAGTATTACAGGCATGAGCCACTGCGCCCAGCCTTACATTGTTTTTTTGTGTGAAGCAATACATTTTTCATAATGCCATGCAGATAGCTATTACTAACATGTTTTATTTGCATTCTTTTTGTTGAAAATATTTACTTCTAGAATGAAAGACTTAAGAAACTTTGTACTGATCTAGAAGAGAAGCATGAAGCATCAGAGCTTCAAATAAAGCAGCAATCTACAAGTTACCGAAATCAACTACAACAGAAAGAGGTAAAAGTTACTACAGTTATTTTACGTATATTTCACTGTAATGTATTTAGGAATGTTTTATGAATTATAAATCAAGCTATGTTTAGATCCATAAAAATACTGAAAGGCTCAGGAACCTGAGGCAGGAGAATCGCTTGAGCCTGGGAGTTTAAGCTATGATGATACCACTGCTCTCTAGCCTAGGCAACAGGGACCCTGTGTCAAAAAGTAATAATAATTGAAAGAGTGTTACATTTAATAATTCCCAACTCAGTTTGATTATCACTAACTTAATAAGAACTTTATAAACTTTTCTGTTGAGTTTGTATTATATAAACCTTTGCGGAGTTTAATTTCTTCTTTCCAAAAGAAGAAAGGGTTTTGTATAAAATATCTTTAGGCATCTGTTACTTATAATTTCTGATTTATGAAACCTAATTTATTATCTAGCCTAACCGTAACACTTTTTATTTAAAAAACAAACATGATTACCATAGTTAATAGAGTACCATCATTGAATAATCTTAGATTATTGGAGCTTTTAATACTATAAATCTATAAAAAGGTCAATATGTTTAAAGTACATTGTTTAAAACATGCATTATAAATATATAGGTAGAAATCAGCCATCTTAAAGCAAGACAAATTGCGCTACAAGAACAGTTTCTGAAACTGCAGTCAGCTGCTCAGTCAGCACATTCAGGAGCTGGTGGTGTACCAACAACTACTGCATCTTCTTCATTTGGTTATGGGCTCAGTCATACTTCAGCTTTCCATGATGATGGCATGGACTTTGGTGACATAATTTCATCACAACAAGAAATAAACAGATTATCAAATGAAGTTTCAAGACTGGAGTCCGAAGTTGGCCATTGGAGGCATATTGCTCAGGTAAGTAAAATTTTTATGAGTTTTTGAAAACTGTGTAAACATACTAGTGTTACATAGAAAGCTATATGTAGAGCTTTTGGTATCAGAAAGAACCCTGGAGTAGAAAATAGAAAACCTGTATTCTGATTCTGCCAGTGACTTTCTAAGTGATTTTGGTCACACCATCCTTCTCTCCCAGCCTCAGTTTCCCTTTCTTTGTAATGTTTGGAAAAATTTTCAAAAAGAATTTAAAGCAACAGATACATTTTTAAAAATAAAACATTATAAGTCCAGGACTCAAAAGAGATAAAAACTGAATTGCTGTGATTGAACCCACACCTTTTCCCCTGGAGTCCCTGAGGCTTTTCTGGTGGAAACACTAGGACTCCAAGGCACTGCGTTTGTAACTGCTTAGATGTTGTCTGGGGGTTCTGTTAGCTCTAGTTATATGTAAAATGAAAATCTGATAATTGGTGTTATAAAACAGGATAAACTATTTTGTGTTGTTTCTCATGCCTTAGAAATTAAACCCTGGCTGGGTGTGGTGGCTCATGCCAGTAATCCTAGCACTCTGGGAGGCTGAGGCAGGAGGATCATTTGAGCTCAGGAGTTTTGAGACCAGCCTGAGCAAGAGCGAGACCCCATCTCTACTAAAAAAATATAGAAAGAAATTGCTGGACAACTAAAAATATATATAGAAAAAAAAAATTAGCCAGGCATGGTGGCGCATGCCTGTAGTCCCAGCTACTCGAGAGGCTGAGGCAGTAGGATTGCTTGAGCCCAGGAGTTTGAGGTTGCTGTGAGCTAGGCTGACACCACAGCACTCTACCTGGGCAACAGAGTGAGACTCTGTCTCGAAAAAAAAAAAAAAAAAAAAAAAAGAAATCCTTACTATTTGGGGCTGCAAACATTTTTCCAAGGAATCCTTCTTGTCTTACATGTCAGATTTTATGCAGGTTGAGTATCCCTTATCGAAAATGCATAGGACCAGAAGCATTTTGGATTTCGGAATATTTGCATAAACATAATGAGACATCTTGAGGATGGGACCTAAGTCTAAACATGAAATTCATTGATGTTTCATAAACACCTACACCTAGCCTGAAAGTACTTTTGTATATTTTTAATAGTTTTATGCACAAAACAAAATTTGTGTTAAGGACTTATATATGGAATTTTCCAATGTGGTGCCATGTTTACACTCAAAATGTTTTAAATTTTGGAACATTTTGGATTTTGGATTTTCAGATTAAGGATGCTCAACCTGTATACTATGGGGGTTGTCAGTAGACTCGAGACGTATAATAAACTGGAACATTGTTTATTTGGATTTGATCTTATCAATGTAGGAAAAAACCAGAGTTTATAAGCAAAGAGATTATTTTACATATTTTTGTGAATTAATCCAGTAATGTGAAGGAGAAATCATCCCAATTTAAATTACCTCCTTGCTTTCCAAGTTACTAGACGTTCCCGATACCTAAAATAACCTTAGAGGAGATGGTCTGTTTGTCCATTTTATCTCCAAAAAGCAGTAGTTCTTAAATTTTGTATGTGTAAGAATAACCTGGGGAACTTGATAATATTATAGACTCCCTGTTCTACCTTCAGAGAGTTCAATTTAGTAGGATATTTTAGAGTCTTAAAAAAATGCATTCAAACAAATACTCCAGGTGATTCTGATAATCGGAAGAATACATTTTTTTTTTTTTTTTTTTTGAGACAGAGTCTCACTCTCGCCTGGGGGCAAGTGCCGTGGCGTCAGCCTAGCTCACAGCAACCTCAAACTCCTGGGCTCAAGCAATCCTACTGTCTCAGCCTCCCGAGTAGCTGGGACTACAGGCATGCGCCACCATGCCCGGCTAATTTTTTCTCCATATATTTTTAGCTGTCCGATTAATTTCTTTCTATTTTTGGTAGAGACGGGGTCTCGCTCTTGCTCAGGCTGGTCTCGAACTCCTGAGCTCAGAACTATCCGCCCGCCTCGGCCTCCCAGAGTGCTAGGATTACAGGCGTGAGCCACCGCGCCCGGCCTGGAAGAATACATTTTAAGAAACATTGCTTAGGGTAAGATTCCATAGGAAAGAGAAGGGTATTTGGTATATTCTCTTTGGCTTATTTTGAATGCCTATGATATGACAGACCTGACCTGAAATATAAAGGTGAAAAAGGCATCATTGGGACCTTTCAGGAGACTTAATTTTCTAGCAAGGCATAATAAAAATTAATATTTGTAGTATACCTTATAAGATGCTCCCATATATATTATCCCAATTCATTATATTATCTTTAATAACTATGTGACATATTTATTACCTCTATTTTGCATAAAAGGAAACGAAAATTTAATTTAATACACACATTGTCGTGGTGATTAAGTCATGATTTAAGCACATGTGTTTCGACTCTAAATCATGTATTCGTTCCATTATAATACTGTGTTCCTTCTTTCAGTACTAGAGCAGCTTTTGGTTCATTAGCATGCTAAATAGCAAATGTTAATAAAAATAAATAAACAACATGTAGCTTTGAATGAGAGAAGAATCCAAAAGTTCTTTCTTTTATCTACTTGTCAAACCAAAGATTATTCTCTATTGGAGAATAGATCTTCTGGGTAAAATAATTTTTTAAGATTTTTACTGAATCATTATTAATGTTGAATAACTTTCCATTTTAGAAATTTCCTTTTAGAAAGCTGCCCAATTACCTCCACACCTACATTTTATTATGCTAAGTAATATAGTCTATAATTTTTTCCATCTTTATTTTGTAAAACTGCTGTCTTCTCAGTTAGTAAATTCTTGAATATGGTATCTTTTATTTAGTATGTTTTACTATTGGGCTAGGTTCTTTAAAAGGTACTTGGCATTCTTCAATCAGAATCTGTCTGGGAAATGTCTCTTTTTTGAAAAGTATTATATCTTAAAGTTAGTTTATGACTTTCTACTTCATAGGAAACTTGGTATAATTACTTATTTTCTAATTCTCCTTTTCTGATCTAGACTTCTAAAGCACAAGGAACACATAGCTCTGATCCAAGTGAAATCTGCAAACTACAGAATATCATTAAGGTAATGAAATTGTCGACTGATTGTGGCTATTGTACATCTGAAATCTGCTTATTAAAAGCATAAGCCTTAATTAGCAGAAGTCTGAGTTATAAAATACTCATTTCTTTTTTAATGTTTTGGATCTTCCTTATTCTTTATGATAAGTCATGTATATAAAAATCTGCCTTTCCAAAATTACTTGGTTTTGAACGTTTATTAACTAGTTTATATTTAATAAGTTGCTACACTCTATCTTGTAAAACTGTCTTTATTAAAACAGAATTCCAAGGTTGCTGAGGTTTCAAGATTAAGGGTTAAAGGATATTGACAAGATAAAATGCCAATATTATTCATTGTAAATAATTATTTCACCTTAGTGGTGGAATTTTGCTAGTTTGTGTCAATTATTTCTTCCAAGAAAAATCTTAGTTACATATATTTATTGTGGCAATAAATTGTTTTTAATGTTTAAATTATTGTCAGATACAGAATTTTTAGGTTTTGGTTTTATTATTATTATCATACTAGTGTGGGTAAATTCTAGGGTCAGACCTGTGTTTGAATGTTGGCTGTTTATTTACTAGCTGTGCTACTTTGGGCAAATTATTTAACATTTTCAAACTTCTGTTTTGTTATCAATAAAGTAGATACTATCATAATGCCTACCTTGTTTTGAGGTTTAAATGTAAAGCTTTTAGCTCAGTGCTGGCGCATAAATAAGCACATAGGATTAAAGAATAACTTTTACTTGTCTTCTCAGGAAATAGAAGCTAATTTAGATTAGGATTCTTGGTTATAAACAGCAAAAATCACATCTGGCTAATTAAGCAAAAGAGGATTTACTGGAAGAAATCCTGGACTACTAGAGTTGTCCATCCATAGGATTGAAGGAGGAGTTGAGTATTCTGGCCTCAGGAAGGACAGGAGTGGGAACTGAGTCAGGAATCTGGGTGGTGGGACACGGTGGCAAGGCTCTTGAGGGTGCAGCTGTCATAACACTTCTATACAACCAGCTTCCCTCGTTGAGGGACTCAACTCCAGGTCTGGGTTACTGGGAGAGACACTGATGATCTCAACATGGGTAGCGAGGCACCTTGGTTGACAGTTTGTGAGTCCATACGAGACTGATGAAAGGAAAGGCTGAGAGAGAGGATAGGGTTAGTGGGACAACAGATACATATTGGTCAGAGGGTTGATACAGATATTGGTAAAATATGTCATTAGGAAAAGGAGAAGTTCAAAGTCATAGATACTAAGGGAAGACATTTTTTGCCTGTCTCATTTCAGTGTTTTCTTGCAGATGTTCCCTCATTAAAAGTAGAAAAACTGTTTTTAAGACCTACGAAAGGAAAGGGTAGAGTCTTTCAGAATTGTCCTAATTTGGGGCCTGTGTTTAAATTCTTTTTAGCCTTAATATGTTCAAAGAATTTTTTTTTTTTTCAGGGTATCGTGAGGGTACAAACATTAGGGTTACGCTTTATGTCTTTGCCTCACCCAAGTGCGGGTTAAAGGCATGCCCTTACCACCCGCCCCCCCCAAGTGCTCCCTGTGTCCTTTAGTTGCAGGTTTACCCCCCCCATCCCCCTAATCCCTGGAGAGTATTTCTGTCATGTGATCACCCTAGTGTTGATCAGTTAGTACCAATTCAATGGCGAGTACAAGTGGAGCCCATTCTTCTGCTCTTGTGGTGCCTCACCAAAGCATTATTTTTAATGATGCAGACTTTTGGACAGCAGCGAAATAAACAGCTTAGTAAATCTATTCATCATAAATTTGGTTAACTTTGTTTTTGTTTTTTAAGGAACTTAAACAGAACCGAAGTCAAGAAATTGATGACCATCAACATGAAATGTCAGTATTGCAGAATGCACATCAACAGAAGTTGACAGAAATAAGTCGTCGGCATCGAGAGGAATTAAGCGACTATGAAGAACGAATTGAAGAACTTGAAAATCTGTTACAGCAAGGTTATTAGTTTTATTAATTGAACATATTAGATGACATAAGTAAATGACAAAGCTAGCACTCTAAGACCAGGACACTGCTATAAACTTGGACTAAGTTCTAAAGAATGAGTAAATGTCTAGTTCTGCTAATCTGCTAGAAATTTGCAATGGCGCCACTCACCACTGTCAAGATTCTGCAGAAACAGAAAGGGCCTTTTGTTTTTGTGGTAGTTATTATTCATAGATTTCTTTGCATTGTTGGTGGTGACGCTTTGGTATAAATGATTAGAGATATTTTCACTTTCTTTCAAATTCAGATACATAGGCTTTTTTTAGTAGGTGATTCACATATCTTTTCCCAGCTTTTTATTTATTTAGAAATGCATAGTTTATTATAGTAATTAACTTTTCTTTTTAAGCTTTCCAAAGTCTGAACTCTCTTAAATCTTTTAGTTGTATATAGCAAGCTATTTATTTCTTGGTACTTGACATTTGATGTCCTTGATTTTATGTTTATATTCTAGGTGGCTCTGGAGTTACAGAAACTGATCACTCTAAAATCCAGGAGATGCAAAAAAATATTCAAGTTCTACAAACTGAAAAAGTAGAGTCTACAAAAAAAATTGAAGAACTTGAGGATCAAATAAAAGACATAAATAAAAAATTATCTTCTGTAGAAAATGATAGAGATGTTTTGAGACGAGAACAAGAACAGCTAAATGTGGAAAAGAGAAAAATAATTGAAGAATGTGAACACTTGAAATTGGAATGTAGTAAATTGCAGCAAAGTGATACTGTGACAGAAAAGGAAAGGATTCTCCCACAGAGCACATCACTGGAAGAAGTGTTCAGACTACGACAAGCACTGTCTGGTATAAAATGTTTGAAACTTATTTCAGATGGGTGTTTCGTTGCCTACTAGCTGTTTTTAAAGACAAACACTTGAATAACAGCATACTTTGTGGAAATGGAGTGTTCATGTAAATGACTATACGTAATTGGAGTAGAATTATTTGGTTTGGATTCATTGCTGTAGTTAATAGATTGCTAATAGGAATTTTCTACTAAAAAGGGTAAAGTTTTGGCTAGGTGTTTCTCAACCTCCCTTTCTTATCCTTTAAGTATTTACATGGAACTCATTGATTTAGGAGGCAAAGTGGATTTCTGAGAAATGTTTATATATGTAGACATTGTTAGGAAGATGGTTCTCTTCTTTTAACCTATACGGAAGTGAGTACTTTCTGTAACTTACCAGGACCCAGACCCTCCAGTTAGGGAATGCAGCTTTTCTTCTTCAAAAATCTATTATTCACTTTTGAAATGATCTCCCATATTGAAGCAAAGGCCTGAGTGATGAGAGCCATAGGTCTTCTACCATTTTCCATGCTCAGGATGATATTTAGTTACTCCATTAGTATTCTGTGCTACAGAAAATAAGTATTAAATGAAATAGGCCAAACAGCAGTATACATTCATGCCAGGAAAACAAAGGGAGCTTTTTTGCTGAAAAGATGCATTTTGTTTTACACTTTGCCCTCTCCTCATGGTGTAAACTCTAATTTTATGAACTCATTTATTCCTCCTCTGGAGGCTTCTAGCCCTTGTGCTTATGACCCCCTCACCATCTGTATCCCTCACCCAGTAGTTTATCATGAGCTCCTGATCTAGACAGCCAACTCTGTACATCACATGGAGTTTCAAACTTAAGTTAGGTTCAAAGGTAAGTTACGATGTCCTCCTTCTCCTCTTCCTTTCCCTACCTTGGTGACTGGTAGCCTTTACAGCTTCCCAAAACAGAAAACCTAGGAATCATCACCTAGCAAGTCCTAGAAGTTCTATTTCCTTAGCTTCTGTCTGGTTTAGTGATATTTCAGGATGGTATCCTAGAGCAGCTCTAGAGTTTCTCACAGGTGCATCCGTCTAGGAAACTGCCATGCAGGCAAAGGGAAGGCAGTACAGTGGAGTTCTGGACTTGTTTCTCCTTGACTTCAATCAAAGTAGCTCTGCTCTTTAAAGAATAAATTTATGTAGCTGGGTATGGTGGTTCATGCTTATAATCCCAGCAACGCGGGAGGACTGCTTGAGGCCAGGAGTTTGAGACCAGCATGGGCAACATAGAGAGAACTTATCTCTTTAAAAAAAAAAAAAGAAAAAAAAATTAGCTGCACGCCTGTAGTCCCACCTATTCAAGAGGCTGAGGTAGGAGGATTGCTTGAGCCCAGTAGTTTGAGGCTGCAGTAAGCTATGATCGCGCCACTGCACAACAGCGAGACTCTATCTCGAAAAATAAACAAACTTACATAATCGTTTGTTGTATGGGGTGATCCATATGAGCTTATTTGCTTAAAAAACAAACCTACTGCCCTAGTCCTTCCCCTTTTTTCCATTTCCATTGCCATGGAATTATTTCAGCCAATCATAATTGCTTTTTGTCTGTGTTAACTATAGCAGATCTCTTAATAGTGCAGAATAGCATAGTGGTTAAGAATATGACAGGGTTGGAATCCAGCTCTATCACTAACTAGCTGACCTTGGGCAAGTTAGTTAACATCTCTATGCCTTTGTTTATTCATCCATAGGGTTAGGATAATAATAGTATCCTCCTCTTAGTTGTCGTATTAATAGTAGTAATGAGGATTTCTATAAATTACTAGCTGCAACATCCTTTTACAGTGTCTAGCCAATAGTAAATATTATAAAAGTGTTAGCTTTTTATCCTCTAGTCTCCCTAATTCCTTCTTCAATCCATTTTTTTCATTCTACAGCCAGAATAATTTTTCAGAAATGCAGTGCAGGTTATTCTCCTGCTTTTAGTACGTTGTGGCTCTCCATGAACTTCACGATAAAGTCTAAACTTCTTAATTGGAAATGTAATGTCCATCATGATCTAGTTCATGTCTGCCTCTTCAGCTTCTACTCTTCCTGTTCTCTTAACATTCTAAGCTTTAGCCATATTGAACTTTCTATAGGTCCTTCAACCAGCAATGTTGCCTCTTCTCTCTGTCACCTTTGCATTTGCTGCTTTCTCTGTGGAGTATCTCTATGTCTCTTTTAGCTAACTCTTAGTGTATCGATTCAGTGCAGGTATTACCTCCCCTGGGAGTTACCTAGCACTGCCACCTCCCTGGCCCTTTTCACTCTACCTGTTTTAGATTAGCTGCTTGCCCTCCCCACCTCCTTTTTTTCTTGAGACAGGGTCTTGCTCTGTCCCCCAGGCTGGAGTACAGTGATAGGATTCATAGTTCACTGCAGCCTTGAACACCTAGGCTCTAGTTATCCTCCTGCCCCAGCCTCCCAAGTAGCTGGGCCTACACGTGCATGCCACCATGCTCAACTAATTTGTAGAGATGAGGCCTTGCTATGTTGTCCAGGCCAGTTTCGAACTCTTGATCTTAAGCAATCATCTAGCCTTGGTCTCCCAAGTACTAGGATGACAGGTCTGAACCACCAGACCTGGCCAGATGTTTGTTTGCCCTTTTTGCTCTCATAGCACCTCATACTTGCTGTATCACACTGTATTGTAATCGTGTGTTTGCTAGTTTTTTTCCCTTTCTGAATTGTAAGCTGTTTGAGAGCAAGGACTAAATTTTTCCAGTTTGTTGTCTAGCACCTGGCCTCCTAGTAATATAATAAATATTATAAATATAATGTAATGCTATATATACAGATAATATAGTAAATGCTCATTATGTCCTTAATGACTGTTAAATCAATTAATTTGGCTGATCTCAGGATATTGACTTTGTGTTCCTCTTCCAGAACCTCTTCTATTTATGGATCTATCTGTAATACCAGACTGAATGGTCTTTTTATCGGTAGTCATGTCTGAATCACTTTAGATAATTGAGAGATTATTTGTATTCTTGTGGTATAAATATACATTTATTGCTTTTAAGTTATTTTCTTCAAATCTTAGACCTTGTACTGTTTCCTACTACTCAAACTAATCAACTCATTTTGAAACACAGTTGTTAGTTTTTTATCAACGGAGTAACTTATGACTCACCCAGAATACAGTTATAATTCTGTCTTACATTTTTCCATAGAATTGGATTTTAACATGCTTTTTAACTGGCATTTATATTATGATTTATTTGATAAAGTCAACATAGTGATATTAAATAAAAATATTCACTCAGAATTGTTAGTGCTTGCTAATTGTGTTTAGATATATACTCTGTTTTAACACATTGGCTACCACACTAGGAAAAAAGTTTTTTCTTTGGGGCCATGGTGGTTTATTAGGAAAATATAATAAAAACTTCAAAAACAAAATGGTCCTTTCTAATTTAATGAAAAATTTGTTATTTTTTGTTTTCTGTACATGAGTTATATGCAACTTGAAAAATAGTTCTCGTGGCTCCCAAGTAGAAGAAATGTGAGTTACATATGCTTCACGAGGCCCTGGGCTCAAAACTATCGTGAGTTATATACAACTCACATGGCAGTTAATATGTTAATTGGGTTGCATTCCTGAGTTTAATGTAGGAAGTAATAAGTTATTCTAAATAATTTTAATGTCAAATTCATTTTGCTTTTACAGATGCAGAAAATGAAATAATGAGACTGAGT